>PVHP010002611.1:0-87302 GCA_004024765.1 Zapus hudsonius
CTCTCTCTCTCTCTCTCTCTCTCTCTCTCTCTCTCTCTGTGCTTGAAAATTAATAAATAAAATATTTTTTTAAAAAAAGCCAGGAACAGAGACATCACAAGACCCCAGCGAAACTGGTGGTGGTGTGTTTTGTGAATTATTTTGGATCACCTGCTGCTGTTCATCTGTAATGCTTTCATTCTACGTGTTTAGCTCTATATTTTCTGATCTCTTCCTAGGATGATGATTTTGTGTTGTCATTTACTGCAGAGAGAATTAAAACATAAGTCCATCTTTTCGGTAGACATGGTGATCTCTATTCGCCTTTTATCACTGGGAATTTGAAACTGTGCCTCTTCCAGCTTCTCTGTTCCGTGTTGTGATGCTGTGTCTGCACCAACCTGTGGGCCAGTGCTCAAGTCCTGGGAGCATTGCTTAGGGTGGTTCCTAGCCTATCCCAGCAGCCACTTTCACTTGACCTGGGGCTGGCCTCTGCTGGTTGTGAGGAGCAATGCACAAACATTTAGCTTGTCACAAGTGGGAAATCTTGTATGGCCATCACAATTCAACACTCTGATAAACCCTTGAGCGCAGGAACAACAGATTGACTTAATGGACCTGTTCCTAAATTTACCCTGGGACTCTTAGTTCATCCACCATCTATTAATGTGTACTTAAGGAACCTGCCACAGAGAGACTTCCTCACCAAGTAAGGGCGCTGGAGGTCTAAGACCCATAACAGGGACCTGGCCAGAGTCCCTGGGCTGGCTTCCTTGTCTTCCTTCTGAGGCCTATTCACCCAAGGAATGTTACACTCAGTTGGGCTAGAACGAGCAGTGGACACCCTTGACATAGGCTCTGGTTGGATTTAGTTCCTAGTGGGAGTGGGAGGACCAAGTGTTAAGACCAAGGAGTACTGTTCAGAGTTTGGGAAATCAGAGCAAGTCTCTGAAATCACTAACCGAAAGACACAGTGCTTCACACTCAGCCTGTGTCTCCCTGAGACTATGGGTAAACCATGCCGAGTTGACCGTGTCTGCAAGGAAGATGTGGAAGAATGAAAAATGAGCGCTTGTATGAAAACCTTGTGGCTTTGGAGGCAAAATGGCCTCAAAGCATTCCTACGTAAGCAACAGGAAAGGGTAGGCTTGATGTGCAATTCCCACAAAGCCACCCTAGCAGATGGGAGGAATAGCTGATGTGACAGACACGATGAGCCACCATATGTCGTGATGCCAGCTCCTTAGAATCGTGCTGAAAACATTATTCAACTCTGCCTTCCCTCAAGAATAAAGACAAGGGCCACTTTTGAACACACTCACGTGATCAACACTGAGTTGAGCAACAGCCAATTTTGGCAATTTTCAAACAGATAGCTTTCTCCCCACTTCACGGATGAGGACAGTGAGGTTCAGAGATTATCTAATGCACACTCATATTGCCCCTGGGTGGCAGAGCAGGGGTATAAATTTGGGTTTTCTCATTAAAAAAAAAAAACCCTATGTTTTTTCATGCTACTAGAAACTGAGTGACAGGGAGCACATATAACCCACAGTATCTCTGCTGAATCCAGGACCCGCACCCATGGAGGAGGAGGGGAAGAATTCAAGCCCTTTGGGATGTGAACTCATGCCTTGGGACTCTAGAATTAAGAGCCATGCTTATAACCTCAGCAGATAGAACTCGAGGGTCTATGGACCTGAAAGATAAATGCATACATCTCGTTGTCACTAACTTCTAGATGAATCTAGCATTTCCGTCGCTTGCTGTGTCACTGTACCCATGACTTATCATCCAAACAAAAACTATAAATATTTTTATATCACATGACTGTGCTTGGCACTATCTCAAAATATTACTTCTGGGACTCGTCAGCACCTTGCATTTATGGTAGGTGGAGGGAGCTAAGACAGACTTTTATTTTATGCTACTCAAAAATTATATGTTAGTCTTAAGAAGAGTGATCATTGGGCTTTAGTAGTAATTCATTGATTTTATTTTGCCTTATGCATGAAATTATTTTTGCATTTGTATGTATGTATGGCAGTCACTTGTATATGTATGCATGTTCCTATAAGTGTGGGCATACACGTGTGTGTGGGTGCCCATGTACCTGTGTGCATGTGAGTAGGAAAGAGGTTGTAGGTTTTCCTCAGTCAACCTCTACCTTCTTGTTTTTTTGAGAGATGGTCTCTCACTGAACTTGGAGCTCATCTATTTGGCTAGACTAGCTAGACAGCAAGATCCAGGGAAACCTAATAATGTCTGTCCCCCAATCCCATCTTGGGATTTCAAGTGCATGCCTCCTAGCCTGACATTTACATGGGTGCTGGGCATCTGAACTTGAGCTTGCTCAGCAAGTGCTTTACCAACGGAACCATCACCCGGCCCTGCATTTAAGAATATTCTAAGTCCCCACCTACCTCACTGACTGTCAAAGTAGATGACATGTCTGACTCAGGGCATGAGTTGCTGAGCCAGATCCAGCTGTGCCAGAGCCATGGAACATTGAATAAGTTCCATAGCCTCATAGGGGACTTTCTTCATTAAAGCGTCTCATCTTCAATAGCACTGGTACATGAGATGCATAATTCTTTGTTGGGATGTCATGGTGGCAGTGGACACTGTCCTGGGCACTGTAGGAAGGAGAGCAGCGCTTTTGGCTCCTGTCCTTGGGGTAGCATCACACTCCAAGTTGTGACAACCCAAGATGTCTCTTCTGGACTTTGTCACATGTTTCTGGGTGGGTTGGTAGGGGTGTTGGGGAGATGGCCCCAGTAGAGAAGTGTTATGTTCAAGGTAGAGTCTTTGGAAGTTAACTGTGATAATGTGTCAATGCCTGAACAGTCAACGGAGGGAGGTTTTTATTCCATTTTTGTTTCAGTAAGTTCAGGGTCAAAAAGAACTGGTCACAAAGCTGGAGATGGAAGCCACAGGAAGTTCCCGTCAAGTATTGACCATCTTCATGATGGTAATTATGACAGGGACACCTTGCTAAGCCCACAGAGGATGAGGACACTAAAACTTGCAAATCCCACTTGACCTGAAAGATGGAGCTCAGGGGGAAGAATCCCAGATGGGCAGGAGTTGTGGAAATGCTTACCTCACAGGATCCTTGCTTCTAAAGTCAGAAGAACAAGGGTGGCAAAGGCACGTTGCTGTCTCGTGGGCTGAGGCCAGTTGCCAGGGGACCAGAAAAAGGGGGCTCTTCTATGTAGTTACCTTCTTGTGGCAAGCCCCAAGCATCCAACTCAAAACAGCCGATAGAAGGAAAGGGCTTATTTTGGCTTACAGTCTTCAGGTGAAGCTTCATGATGGCAGGGATCTGAGGCTGCACATCACCTCTGCCATAGCAGGTGGAAATCAGTAACTGGAGCATTAGCCAAGCTCTGGCAAGGGGAGCTGGCTATAACACGCATAAACCCAACACCTTCTCCAGCAAGGCTCCGACTCCCAAGTTGTCATCAGTTGGGGACTGTTGTAGTCAGCATTCTAGTTGCTGCGCAGAAAGAACCCAAGCAAAAGCGGCTTGTACAGGAATGGGTTTATTTGGCTTATGGACTCGACGGGAGACTCCATCCTGGCAGGGAAGATGATGGCATGAGCAGAGGGATGGACATCACCTCTGCCACAGCACTGGAAATAGCGGCAAGAAGGTGTGCCAAACAGTGGCAAGGGGAAGCTGGCTTATAACACCATAAGCCCGTCCCCAACAACCCAGCTCTAGTGAGGTTGTAATTCCCGACTGCCATCAGCTGAGGATCAATTACCCAGAACACATTCATTTGTTTGTGGGGGACACCTGGATCAAACCATGACAGGGACCAAGCATTCAAAACACACAAGTTTATGTGGAACATCTGTCTCCATCCACCACAGGGGCATTCCTGGTTCCTTTGAAGTACAGAAGGGGTGTGTCACTAATGCCAGTTTGGTCAAGGGTGGCCTCCATAGACCACCGTCGTCCTAGAAGATTAAGATGGAGCTGAAAAATTCCCTTCCCTTGGTGACACTGTAGCTGTTAGGATGTCACCATGCCACACACTACCCATGGTGTCAGCAAAGCCACTGCACTGCCAGTTGTATTAGAGCATTATATCATAGATGTTGTGAATAGTACATGACACTTGACAATGCTAATGAACAACTGTTTGCTTCACTCTCTCTCTCTCAATATATTTATTATCCTTAATTAGATACATCGTGTGAGCAAATCTTATGGTACTCCCATTTCCCTCTTCCCTGTCCCCAACACTCTAGGGGCTCTCCTCAGTGGGCATACTGGATCAGTCCATCGGGTAGGGGGCCATGAATAGTTCAGAAGGTAGCCAGGATCCCCCTATTTGCGTGTTGTTGCTGAGGGGGGCAATGTCTCTGGATATCCTCCCCCACCTTGGCTCTTACAGTCTTTCTGCCCCCTCTTCTGCGTAGTTCCCTGAGACATAATGGGTGAGTTTTAAGTCTGCTTTATTGTTGAGATCTTAATTGTCTCTGTACTTCTGCTTTGGGCTGTGTGGGCTCTCGGTGGTATTTGTCTCATGGACCTATCCTACGTTAATTAACTCGCTGTGGAGATAGGTCTCTTGTTCATCATGCCACACTCTTGAAGGTTCCATTTGGGGTCTACATGATAGGCCCAGGGTCGTTCATCTCTTGTTGGCATGTCTACCATCATCCTGTGGCTTCTTGGTGGAGTTGGGTTGACCATGGCTCTCTCTCTCTCTCTCTCTGCTTTCTGAAAAATACAAACAGAATCTCCATTGGAGAGTGAGATCAGTATAGGTTAAATGTGACACCCGTTGTTAATTTGACAAAATTCTATAGGGTGTAGCCTCTCTGTAGTTCTTTGGTTGTGGGAATTTCCCCTTGGAGCCCAGGTATTTGGTCCCCATAGGATTATACCCTGGTTCCAGTTAAGGGTCCTTTGTCATTGAGTAAATCTCTTGGCCAATTTGAAAGCCGTTGATTACCCCCCTAGGTTTTGGTGGTGCTATTGCACAAACGATCATTTCTTGACTCGCTGATCTCTCCCATAGAGTAGCATGCTTAGCATTCTTGTGACACCTGTCTGAATTCTACACCATGTTTTGATTGTTATTTTGGAGTGCACTTCTACTTGGAGAAAAAGGTGAAGCAGCCTGCTGTCTTAGACCAGCAGTCGCGCACATCTCGGCTCTACCTAGTCTCTTGATGGCATTAAGGGTCCATGACAATCTTGGCTTAGACCACCTGAGTTTGTGTAAGGGCACTCTGGTATTTCCACTATGACAAAGTCACCTAGCAATTCACTTCCCCTTTAAGCGATGCATGGCCATAGCAGAGCGCTGAGAAGAGCCCTGGATTCTGAGTGTTTGAACGACACCAGGCACTGTCTGTCATCTTTGTCATCGTCACGTTTCATTCTTATGACAAACTCAGATGGGTACCATTAGTGCCCTGGCTTCACGGAAGAAAGGTAAGAGGCTGTGGTGTTAACCATCTTGCCTGACTGAAATTTTTGAGCTTCTGGGCTTAAGCTCAGGTCTGCTTTCAGTGTCCGAGAGTTTATCCAGCCTTTCCCAAGTGCCCGCCCCAGATGTCCCAACTCCCAAAGCCGATGGAGCGAAATCATTCTAATCTTCCTCAGAAACATGAGGAACTCGGGTGCCAGTGTGATGACCATGAATGGGAGTGAAGGATGCGGAAACTGACACCCATGGGCCTCAATTCAGTCGACCAGTGCCTGGATGACTCACTGAGCTCATGCTGTCTAGAGGCTGAAGTGGTGGTTGACAGAAACCACTCTCAGAGTGAAAGGGGACACAGAGCAGGCCGTGGCAGGTGGCCTGATTCTTGCTTATGCCTCTGCTCTGCTGATGGCTGGAAGGTGATGTTAGAGGGGTCTTCTGCTGGTCTGCCAGGGAGTGTCTGCACACATTTCCCATGACATGCATCCGTAAGGATGCCTGAGCTTAATGGCAGTAGGTCAGACTGCCCTGTGCCCCAAAGGGCCCAATGAGTCATCATGGGCTCCAGGGAGCCTCAGTGCAAACTGGACATGGCTCACCCAGCAGAGAATGTCACCATGGGTGTTCACAGAGCAAAGCAAGTTCCACCCAGTGGAGGATGCTGGGAAAATCTGCGACGTTGGGTGCTCCAGAATCGTCTGGATAGAATCATAAGGAAAGTAGCTCATTGAATTCCCCACAATGACCTTAAACATAGATATTTTCTAAGAAATTGGAGCAGACAACAGTGTCAGGGCTAGAAAGTGGCTGAGATTAGAAAGTCTCATAGAGCTCCGTGAATAGACTGGAAAATGGGAGAAACAGTGGCTCATGTAGCTGGGTGTGGTGGTACGTGCCTATAACCTAGAACAGGGGAAGCAGAGGTAGGAGGATCGTGACTTTGAGGTCAGCCTAGGCTGTTTCAAAACAGAAAAAGAAGTAGTTAATAATGTTTGCACAAAAAGATGATGGCCAGGCTGGAGAGATTCCTCAGTGGTTAAGGTGCTTGCCAAGCCTGAGTACTGTCTTTGATTATCTAGTACTCAATGTAAAGCCAGAGGTACAAAGTGCAGCATGTGTCTGGAGTTCATTTGCAGTGTCACAAGGCCCTTGCATGCCCCCCCTCTTGTGTCTCTCTCTTTGTGGCTCAGTTGCCTCCTTCTCTTGGAAGCTTTCTCTGCTCCAGGGTAGGGTCATCAGCCTCTCAGGTCTACTCACAAGGCATCTTGTAATCTGTGCTGTTCCTCCAACAGTGTGGACATGTTGTGTGTTGCCTCCCCTTCAGGCTCATCTCATCCCTTAGCAAACCCAGTGATGACGCACAGGCTTCCCATAAATGTTGACAAGGGAATCGGAAGCGATGTAAAGAGCTGTAAAAATATGAGGGAAGGATGAACACCTGGTGCTGTGGAGTGTGAGGGTTAGCAAAGATGTACAGAGCATGCGTAGAAAAATCTAAACAAAGACTAAATGGATGGGAAAGACAAGAAAGAAGTCTATCCCACCCAAGACTGGGGCTACAAGGGAACCTGTGGAATGGCCTTTCTGGAAGCCCTTGGATGGCCTGGGAGGGGCCTTCAGTAAGCAGTCCTGCCTCTCACATTCTTTCCCAGAGCCAAGATATCTATGAACAAAGGGCTTTCGGGTTTTAAAACTTGTGCTACTGTCTTTTTCCTTTGGAATTCCATGGACGAAAGGACATGGAGGAAACTTAACGATACGCCAGTACATGAAAGAAGTCAATGGGAAAAGGCTATAACCACATGATTTCAACTATTTGGTGCTCTGGACAAGGCAAAACTAAAGTCAGTGAGAAGATCAAGGGTTCCCAGGGTTTAAAGGTTAAAGTGGGGGAAGATGTGGGTTGGGCACAGAGGAGGTTTAGGGCAGTGAAAGGATTCTGTATACAGTCATGATAGACACCTGACATTATACACCTGTGAAAGCACAGAACACAAAGAACCTACCCCAAAATAAGCTATGGGCTTCAGCTGACACTGTACCAAATATGAGTTGACTAACTGTAACAATTGTATCCCATGGATATGTGTGATTAACAGGAGGAGCCAGGGGTATGGGGACCTCTACTTTTTGGGCAGCTTTTCTGTAAACTTAAAACTGCTCTAAAAAATGCAGTCTCTTAAAAAGCTGGGTCTGATCATAGGTATAGGCCTATAATCCCAGCTAACTCAGGAGGCTCAGGCAGGAGGATCACAAGTTCAAAGCCCGCCTAAGCAACTTAGTGAGACTGTGTCACGAAAGAAAATAAAACGAGGATTGAGGTTATAACTCAGTGGTAGAATGCTTGCCTAGCACATATGAAGCCACAGGCTCAATCCCTAGTTATTACAAAAGCTAGAGATCTTGGCCACAGAGTCATGTGGACGGAGAGCTATCAGAGAAGCCCACTGGGACACATGTGATAACAGGTTATACCAACTGCAGCCAGCAACGCTACCTACCTATCCCTTCAAGGGAGTGAACATGCTCCCTAGAGCCAGGAAAACCACCAAGACTCCAGAGGCTCCATCAAGACAATTGGTTTCTCTGGGCTTTTAGTTGTTCCAAATTGCTACACAAAATGGACTCCAGGGAGTCACCATTGATCAGGGTCCACAAATGGCCACAGAAGAGATGAAATTCTTGCAGGCTGGTATCTCTTGACTTCCACCTTAACCCAAGTGAGGGCACCTCAGTTTCTAGAGTGTAGATCCCTTCCTAAGGAGTGCAGAACTTCAGGTGTCCCCTGGCAGAAGAAGCTGGACTGTCTGCAGAGTCTGATGGCGGAGAGAGAACAAGCAGGAGCGGGCAGTTGCTGAGAGAGATTGGGAGACAGAGCTGGGTGATATTTGATTCTGAATAAAAAATATTTTAAAATTATGAAAGGAGAAATTGCACCTACATTACAGGTGAAGACCTTTGAGATTTCATTCTCAGCTCACATCTTCCCTTTGCACCCTGGTGAGATCCTGGCTTCAAAGATTCCAGTGGCTTCTTTCCCCCAAGGCAAAACACCAAGCATGGCTCCCAGACCTTTGTAGTTCCCCTCACTAACCTTGCAGCCTGCCTCTCTTAAACCCTGGAAGGATGCCATTTATTTCCCAAATCCAGCTCTTTACCCCAGGACCAGGCACACGTCCTCTACCCACCCTCATCTCCCACTGTGCCTACACCCAGCTTGGCAGTCCTGGCCTGGGGAGTTCTCTGACAGCCCGTGTCCAAGCAGGAGTCCTTAGCTTCCATATTGTAGCTATTGCCCTCTAGACTCTGGCCTGCACACAGTAGGGTTATAAACATTTCTCCAAGCAGAAAATATTAGTCTGTTTCTTTGGGCGTCATTGCTGGGCATCCTTGCTGGTGCCTAGGCCTCTTTCTCCAATGGCCTCAGAGGACAGTAGCCTGTGGCTCCTTGGGCTACCACTGTGGCTTAGGACCCACGAATGAGGTTCTCAGTATAGCAAGCTCATGGGTACATTCATGTAGCTTGGTCACACATTTGGCCATTTAAAATGATGCATAGCAGACACCCAGGGACTGGCTTCTTGCCCAGTGTGGGATGGTACACTGGCTGCCACAGCAGTTAACCATAGACACAGTGATGCACACACTCTCTGCATTAAATTTTATGGTTTCAATCCCACCGTGCTGTCTTCACCCTCCTGACAAGTGACTAGCGCTCTCTGGGGCCCTGTTCTGCCTGCTAGACCAGGCATGGACTTTCCCCCTTTATCACTTTGGAAATGTACGTGCATTAACTTTTATGCTTTAAATTCAAAATAGATAATAAAATTAGGGAAGCAAGTTAGTGATAATCTACGGAGTTGCCTGTAGAGATGACTGGAGTCCTTTAGAGTCCTTGGGGGAGTGGGTTCTGGGGCTGACCTGCCCACCCTGAGTAGAGAAGGGCTGGTCTGGGAAGGAGTGGAAATTCTTGATGGACCAAGGATCACGACATCTATTCACAGAAAAGCCAGGGTGGGCACCAGGAAGAGGCTCTCGGGGAACGGGGCACTCATTTCAGTCTGTTTTCAACAGCCCCTATCAAGCCTCACCTGCGAACACCTTGGAGGGCAAAGGGTCTGAGGCTGGTCAGTGATGTTTGGGTATAAATGTGGAGTCCATCTGTGCATGACAACCACCTTCTTGCTTACGAGGGTGCCCTGGGTGCTTGACTTCCATTAGCCACCATCCTCCCCACAGCCTGGTTATGAAGGCAGAGATAAACCATGCCTAATCTCTCTATGAACAAGCTGAGGCCCAGGAAGATCAGTAACTCTTTCGAGTCCACAATTCTCAGCAGGGAACAGTAAGGAGGGCATTCTGCAAGACAAGGAGGCAGCCATGTGCCTTCACCAGCTGCTGGGCTGGGTGTAATTAGGTGGGAAGGGCCTAGAGCTTCCATACAGGCAAATCACAACCTTGTAATTAAGAAAAGCTACATGGAAATGAAGTGTGAAGGCTTCAGCTGTGTGGGAGCCAGTCAGCCAGGAAGGCCCTGGCTGTGCCTCTCTTGGCAGGAGCCCTGAGCTGGGTGCCCAAGCAGGCCTGATTGCAGGTTTCTGGCTGCCCATGCCCCTCCCCAGGAGGTGAGCACTGGTGCTGCCTGGGTTCTCTCTCCTACTGATGGGGTACCGATTTCTGATATGGCCAAGTCTGTTTCCATTCTGAGGAAGGGGATTCCATGCTTTCACACCCAGGGGGCCTCTGTAGTTGTTTATAAGATACGTAAGTTGTAGTGTTGCAGACATGGTTTAGTTGGTAAAGTCACCCTGAGTTTGGATCCCCAGCATCTACAGGTGAATTCCAGGTGCGTGTGTTGGCCCACATGTATTCCCAGCACTTAGGAGATGGGACACAGGGGATCCAACTTGGCCAGCCAGACTAGCCACAACAGAGAGCACCCTTTCTCAGGTAAGGGGAAGAGTTAGTGAGAAAGAAACCTGATGTCAACCTCTGGCCTCCACATGCGTGTTTGCTCATGTACACGTGAACATGCATACAAACACGCACACACTACATATGAATGAGTAAAGACAAACAGATATACAACAGGACCATGACATGCTTAGGATACCATGAGGGTTCTTTTTGCTCATAAGCCACCAGGGTAAAAAAAAAAAAGCAATCACTGTAGGTAACATCTGTAGGAAGACTGATGTAATCACAAGGGATGAGGGATGGCAGGGAGGGTCCCAGTGACTTGGCTGGACACTGTCTAGAAACTACAGTTAAGTAGGTCTTCCTGGAGGGAGGCTGAGGCAGTCCCAGGTTGCTCTGTATGCTGCCTGCCTGCCCCATGGGAAATGAAGTACTTACCTAGGGATTTCTGGGACGTAACCTCCATGAGGGGGCAAGTGAGGGAGGGCAGGTGGGAGTGAAGGGCTGAGATGTGGCTCTCTGGTGGAGCCTGCCCTTGGTGGCCTTAGTTTCTCAGCCGGCACAGTCAGGGAAGTGATGCCTAACCACACCCCTTTGTAAGCACCAGCTCCCCTGAAGAAATGGGGCTGATGGCGTGGAGCTGCACCAGGGCAGTGTGAAGCTGTCACTAGAGCAGTAACCATGCGCTCAGACCCATCGTCACTGCCGGGACACCCTGGGTGATGACAGTCCTTTCTATAGGCTATCTCATTTCATGATTTTTTTTCTGTCACTCGCGATCACGGTCACCCTCTGGCTGCCCACCCGACTCCACTCCACTATTAAAATCACGCTTCAAACTGTCATTTTCTTTTTAATTTTTAATCAGTCTGTGCCAAGAAAAAAAAAACCAAAAAAACAAAAAACCAGGACTCGATCAAGCTTCCAGCCCTCAGAGTTCTGTCAGCACAGCAATTTTATAGATTAGAGTTTTATTTGTATTTGTCTAAAACCCATAGGAGGGAAGGTATCGATTCCACAGACCCAGTATTTGAAGAGACACTCTGGACTCGGGACTTTTCATTTTCAATCAATCAATTTCTTAGGCACAGCACCCAGCGGATGCTATGGGACCCTCCCAGTACCTGAAAGCAAGAAGGTGGGTGGTGACTCGGGGCTGGGAGGCCAGCCTCCGGACTTCACAGGACAAAATTAAGATGGGTGAAAGAAGTGAAGTCATACTTTCTTTGGAGGCAGAATATGTTTACAGAACCAATTTCTGTTTAGGAAAATAAAGTATGGTTAAGCTTTGTAGTAGGGGCATCCTGTTAATAATAGTCACCCGGAGAGAAAGGCATAACCACATAAATGGCTGAGTGGCCTTTTCGTAAAATGCCAAAACCAAACATGACCTCAGTTACTTTCTCCACCACAAGATGCGTTCGAACACATCCTGACCATGTGATAGTCAGAGGTGTATCCCAAGCCATGGACACAATGCCACACCATGAATATAAACACAGAGGCTATGTTGCCAGGAGATAGCACAGAGCACAGGAGCTCTGCTTGTTGCAGAAATTTCCAGAAAGAAGAGTCCGCCTTTCCTTTCCTTTCTCACTGGAACCAGCACATAACATCCTGCTTCGAGTGTCACAGGAAGGAGAGCCTTTCCTCGGGAGCCCGTCTGCGCCTCGGCTGGCAGCTCAACGGGGACTTTCCACACAGGCTGACCTGTGCAAATTTGGAGTCCCCAGACAGTTCAAAGCAGATTTTAGAAGCGAATTTATATAATGTGACATGCTTTCAGAGGGGCAGGGAGTACTTGTAACAGAAGTCAACAGGGTGTGTGTGGAATTGTCCCATGTTCCACAGCTCGGGACACATTCAACACTTTTGTCCAGGGGTGGCACTGGGGTGTCCCCTTTGCCTTCTGTTCCCCTGGTCATGGCAAACCCCGGAGTCTCATAAAAGCATGACCACTGCTGTCTGTCAGACTCGAGAATCACTGTCTCCATGTGGATAAATTAAGAAATGTCCTCCGTCCCCTAGGCTCTGTCCTCTGTGGTCTCACTCCAAGGTTCAAGGTTATTTTCCTCCAAGGGGCAGAGCATCACCAGGATGTCACCTGGCTAGGGATCTTCTTCCATCAGAGGGATCTCTGAAAAAGGAGAAATGGTTATTTGCTTAGTCCAACCCAAAACTTCATGGCAATCAGGAGCCTCATTAAGACAAGTACAATCCAGAAATCAGTGAAGAGAAGAAAATGTTGTTTCATGTATCAGTTACAGATCAAATAAACCAACTCCCCACTTATCTATCTGCTGGAAAACAATTTGTGATCTTGTTTCTAGGTCTTTAATAGGAAAATGTTAGACTTGACCACAGGCCCATACAGGGCAGCTCCACACTGAAGGGTGGGGAGGTAATATAGAGGGTGGGAAAGAACTCTGGGGCCAGCAGGCCTATTTGTGTCCTGAGGACTGCCATTTACTGGCCATGGGACTTCTCTCTCCTGGGAAACCAAACCCTGATTAAAAGGACACATTTTTCTCCTTCCCCACCAGTTCCAACCTGCCCTTCCCCATGGCAGGTGCATCTTGTACTTCACATTGGACAAAAGTGACTTCTGGGGAGATGGCTTGATCCCCAGAAGCTATTTTAAAAGTAGGGTGTGGTAGACCATGCCTGTAACCCCAGTACTGAGGAGGTGGAGATCAGAAGAGCCCCAGGACTTTGCGACTAACAAGTCTAGCCAAATTGGAGACCTTGTCTCAAAAAACACAGGAGGAGAGTATCTGAGGAAGACATCCAGCACTGACCTCTGGCTTCCACACACCCACACATATATGTGCTAGTACAAGCATAGGAACCCACATCCACACATGCACATGCAAAAAAAGGGACTTCTACTGGATGCTGTTTTGTTGGGGGTGGACCCTGGTGCGCGCCCTGGGTGGCTCTCTTTGCCTGCGTGTGCTCCTATCTATCCCTAAGGCCCTCTTCAGAAGTCCTACCTAACTAAGGGATAAAGATGCAGACACCCTGTATCACAAGGAAGCACCAAAACTGAAGTGCCGGCCACCATGGAGCCTTTGGGGGCTTATTGAAATTTCCATTAGTGAGCTGATTACTCTCGAGATACTGAGAGCTCCTTACCCAACTGGCCTGCCCGCAGCCTCTAAGGTGGATGGAGCAAGAGGCAGTGTGTGCTGACAGGCAAGCCCATGGCCCCAGAAACACTCACCATCTGCAATGTCGATGCCCGGGCTCGTGGATGCCACCTCCCCTTCTGAGGTGGCAATTGTGTCAGGGGTGTCAGAGGTGGAGTGGCTGCCCCCTTGGCACATGGGAGCTGAATAGAGACTCTGGAGCAGCTCAGAGGAGCCCGAGGTGCTGTCACAGGTTTCTGACTCCCCTGGGCCTGTGTCCGTGTCCCCGGAGCCAGGGTATGCTGGGGGGCTCTGGTCATCCACAGGTAAGGGGCAGCCCTGGCCCATGGAGGCCAGGTACCCAGGGCCTAAGGCACTGGAGCCGCCACTCACAGCCTCATCGTAGGATGGGAGCATGACAGGCACCCCGTCCACCACCACGAAGTCAGGGTCACTGCTGGAACTCCTGGGAGGCCCCCTGTGCAGAAGAAAGAGTGGGGACATGTCAAGGCCACACCAGCGTGAACTTGGCAGCACTGCACACTGTACTGGGGTCCCAGAGCCAGGGTGCAGGAGGGCCCACTGGGGACGGCCGTGTAGAGAACAGCCTTCTCTCCGGGTCAGCTCAGGTACATGCTGTCCACCACAGCCTCATAGGGTTTCTTCCTGTCACACTCCATCCTAAGGAAAGATGGGCACTAACCACCCACAGGGAACTGTCAGTCTGTGCTAGTTAGGCTTCTTTGTGGGAAAAATCACTCAGTTTTAGGAAAAACTGAAAACCAACAGGAAAGAGAAGAGGCCAGATATCAGCATAGGGCTCAGGGCCACCTCTGACTCCCCCCTAACTATGGTACATGGTGTGTACATGTGGTACACCCTGTGATACATGGTGTGTGTACATGTGGCACACCCTGTGGTAGATTAGCCCAGGCCAGCTCTGACTCTCCCCACACTCTGGCACACACTGGGCCCTGCAGCTGCAGTCGGGGCTCCGGGTAGCGGGGAAGCCAGGCTACCATTGTTGCAGGCAGTCCTTTCCTCACAGGGCACATGCTCCGTTCCTGGCCTGGCCCTTGTGCCGTTCATCGCTCTGAAACACATCTTAATCATTAGTTGATGTCCCAGAAAATTCTCCCAAGCATATGTAGAGAGATGGCTCGCTCTGTGGGCCATTTCAAATGCTCTAATGCACCGTAAACCACAGGGCCGCAGCCAGGCCTTCTCTTTGTCATCCTTTGGCCTTCTTGGGAAGCTGTAATTGCTCAGTGATAGGACATGATCCCTCGATTAATAAATACCAACGCTGAGGACCGAGAGAGCAGGTGGCAGGTTTGAGAGCAAGGAGGGTTCTGGCACCTCAGCAAGGTTTGGCTACAGCACCAGAGAGGTGCTGACAAACTTCTGGGCTTGGGGAGGCCATAGCTGAGCTCTCCACGTCAGCACGGGTTCTGAGGGTGGGAAATGCAAGCCCGTGGGGCCCCAGCTGCCAGGCCAGGAACTCTGCTAAGCAATGTGGAGCTGTCATTGGGGTTTGAGCTTCAGGGGAGCTGCCACTTCCCATTGCTCACTCACCTGTGAGGGGCTGTGCGGGAGGGAAGAGAATGCTTGACACCAGGACTTTATTCCTGTCCGCTGAGTGCTTTTTACGACCCCCGAGACTACAAATTCCCTACTTAGAAGCCCTATTCTGAATTTCCTCTTCCAAAGCTCCCATGGTGGTGGTGGGGATGACTGGGGTGCGGACTGGGACCTGAGCTCCCAGGGCTGCAGAGGAGGATGGAGCGCCATCCTTTTAACATCCTACCTACTGGCAGGTTCAGGTTTGACTTCTCCGTGGATTCCCCAACAGTTTCCTGCCAGTCTGTTCTCCTCGAAACTTCCTACTCCTCTGGCTGACCTCTGCTTGCCATGTTCCTGATCTTCTCTCCTCCCCAAGAGAGCCCAGTCATCTTCCAGAACCATCCCAGGTAGACGAGGATGGGAGATGCTGTTGGTGGGCACGGACCGTGTGAAGCCCTGGCCCATTCGCGTAGTCCAGCCCACAGTGCCTGACTCCAGGGAACTGCTCCCCTCCAGATGCCTCAGTTTCCCCCATTCTCTGAGAACCCTGACTTCACTCTCATCACAGGCTCTGCTCCACTAACCTGGGTGGAAAGTGGGCCTTGAACTTGGTCTGGAACATCCTGGCCAAGATAACGAGCAGCAGCACCAGCAGCACGCTGGTTGCTGTGAACGCCACAATCTTCCATGTGGTCAGGAGGGTTTCGTGAGTGCTGGGCCATGTTTGCTCTGCCAAGAGAGAGAAACAAGCCAGCTGTGAGGCTCCCCGACCATGACAGGTGCCAAGGTCCCCTGCCTGCTCCTTTGTGGGACTCATCTGGCATGTGAGACACCCATGCCATGCCTCCTGGCCACACACGGAGTACAGCTTCTAAATCCTGCCAGGATCCACACAATATTAAAACTCATCTCCAGCATGGGCTCTGCAGTGTTGAAGACAGGCAGGCCTCCATGTTCACAGTCTAGGTCGGCCTGGCATAGGTCTAGATGATGTGTCTGCTTCTTGGGCAGACAGGGAAGGGCCAGGGAGGATATAAATGACCTGCACACACAATCTGTGTCCAGGGACAGTGAGGTGCCTGTCAGGTGTGACCTGGGGGGTCCTGTTGCCAGGCACAGAGCATTATGAAGTGAGGTGAGGCTGTCCCAGGGGTGTGAGGTTCAGAGAAAAGTGTGCTTCCCTCACTCCCCTCCCACCTGGGAGGAGTGAGAGACACTGCATAGTGCTAGAGGGGAGAAAGAAGTAGCTGATTCCTGGAGCCTCGTCCTTTCTGAAGGACTAGTTCCTTTTATAGAGGGGGTCCCAGTGCCCCGAAGAACTGTTGTAAAATGGCTCAAGGACTCAGGGTGGGAGGCCTGACTAAGATCTCTGTGATGTTCTGGAAGAGACTGCTGGCTCGGGTAAGGGATGGGGTAAAGCAAGGGGAAGGAGGGCCAAGGGGACATGCCCGCTCCTTGGCACTCACGTTCATTTCACCATCTCTTGCTATCCAGTGTCTGTGGGGTAAGTGGCAGTAAGAGAAGACCCTTCTAGAACAGATTCTTACTCTTGCCTCTCAGCTTTCCCTCACCATGCCAGGAGTCAGCCTTCTCTCCTTGCGGACTCACATGACCAGCTGAGTGCCTACAGACAGCTGGCATTAAGAAGTGCTTCTCTCCCATGTTGTGTCCAGAGGGGTAGCACACAACCAGCATGGCTGCTTGGGCCAGTGGCCATGGTTATAGCCTGGAAGGCCCTGGAGAGAGCAGGCAGGAAGGGCAGGAGATGGGGAGTGTGATGGAGTCTCCATCAGGAGGCCACTACCTGGATTTGCTGAGACATGTGGCTAACCTGGTTTGCAATTCATTCCTAATTTACCAGGAAGCAGTGGAGTTTGCAAATAGCCGCTTCTTGCCTAGGCGAGACCAGGTCTTGTGAGAGTTTAGGAGTGGAACCCCACACAAGGTTGCCAAGCTCCTCCTTAACCCCTCCCCAGTCAGAGCTTTGCCTTACCTCTTAATAGGTTCAAAATTGGATATTGTTAATTCTTGTTTGTTAAACATATATGTACTCTTCTAGTGCTTTTATTTTCTTAAATATGTATGTACTTTCTAATGCTTTTTTTTTTCAAATTCCACACCCTAATAGTAGTTAGGATAATTTCTTCAGAGGGGGGATTATGATGGTCAGACCTCAATGCACAGGCAACACCCCTCCCCTTGAGTGGGAGGTAGCTAGTTAGAGCTACAACCTAGGGGCTGATTGGTCAAATATGAACCAATCAGCTGTCCCTTTGACTCACCTGGGGAGAACTTAAATTCATTTCCCTAGAGGAAGAGGCTCTCTTCTTCCACGTGGCAATGGAGTCAAGAGACTGCTGATCTGGGTCTCAGCAAGGTAAGGCCTTCCCCACAACCCCAGCTAATGGCTGGGGTGGAGGCAGGTTCCAGACTTTTTCCCTCATGAACCTCTCCTTCTCATGATGGGAGCTCACTGTTATCTTTTCTGTTTATGCTTATTTAACTAAATAATATAAGTTCTGTTAAACTCTCTGACATGTGTTTTCCCCACACTGGTGGCTGAAGAACTCTATAACTTCCCACTGGTGACTGGGAGACTTTCCCATCCAATTCCCCTTTTCCTAAATTAATAAATTAGAATAAATGTATGTAATTAAAATTTATTTCTGTCCCTGTGAATAAATTCTTTTTGCATCATAGGACACAAACTTGGAGGAGGAAAGGGGAGGTTCCAAAACTCTCTCTCCCTCCCCCCCGTGTCTCTTATGATATTAGTTATCATAATCCATATCAGTCTTACCTACAGTAATGTCTCTATTATTATGATATGTGACTTTCAGGGAAGTCACACATGCTCAGGTTCCAGGGCACATAATTCTGGTCACACCCATGGGCTTGTTCTTGTCCCTGGGTGGGGTCAAGGCTGGGAGAGAACTGCAGAAGCTGAGGTCATTCCATGGGTTCCAGGTTCAGCCTGTTCAGAGGTTAGCATTTTAACTTGTGAACCGGCAGGTGAATTAATAGTCCTGACTTGAACAGGCCTAGAACCATCTGGCAGAGTCCAACCACGTTGAAAAGAATGTGTTACTACAGCCTGCTCCTGACTCAGTGTGGGAGGGTGGTGGTCCCAGCTTAGGACAGAGCTTGATCAAAGCGTGAGGGCCAGCCTCCTGCAAGGTGTGGCCTCTGGTCTCACCTGATTTGATGCAGTAGACTTGGTAGGAGGGGAACCACTCTCCATACTGGCAGGTGATGTACTTGTAGTCACTGGTGAGGCTGTAGCCAGGATCACAGTAGAATTCCACCACGGTTCCATGATTGTAGCGCTCACAAGGCCGCGGGTGGCAGATGAAATCTCCGTGACTCACCATGGGAGGTAGCGGACAGACTTGGGCAGTAGGGAGAATAAGAGTTTCAGAACCACAAGCTTACCTTGGAGGATCCCTTTGGACCCAACATGGACCGCAGACTGCGGTTACTTAAAGATAGGCTTATACTTAAAACACCAGACAGTGGAGAGGGACCAGAGTTGGCCCCTTCTTGCAGTTGCCAAGGTCAAAGGGAAGCCTATTGGCGTATTCTGAGCATGTGCATCTGTCACAGGGAGTTGTAAAGTACATCGTAAAAGACAGGCTCATTTTACAATGTGAACAGTATGCCTACTTAATAGACAGTATTAAGCTCCTCTGTTAATAATGCATGCTGTTATGTGCCAGACAACCTAGTAAATAAAATTAAGATATTTATGAACAAAATCTTTACTGAAAGGCACAGCTATGCAAGTCTGCTTCTGAGACCACAATAGTAATCTGGAATTGTTCAAATCAGAGGCAGTGGCCCTACCCTATCCCTACCTGCCCCTCCCCCACACCTGTGTTCTGTTAGGATTTTTGTCATTGACAACAGGGAGGCATTCTCCTAGATCTGCTTTCAGACCCAGCCTCAACCTCCCATGAGTGAGCATCTCCAGGCCAGTGGAGAGCAGAAGTCAGGAACCTGGGGTTCTAGGCTTGCTTCTGCCACCAACACAATGTGACCTTAATCAAGCCACTTAACTCTGTAGGCCATGCTATTCTCCTCTGTAATATGGAAGCCTAATTTGCCCTCCATGATGTTTTGGGGTTTTCTGACTCATAGTTGCATGGTGTTAGGGCAAGAAAGTTGTTTCTAGTGTTCCACGTGGGGATTAACACTCTGTGCCACAGGGTGACACTTGTCCCATCTCTGGGATGGGATGGATGCCTCAGCCAAGCTTGCTGCTGGATAATCTCATCCACAAACAGCTCTCATCTCTGCAGAGGACTCAGAAGTAAACAGATGCCACTTAAACCTTCTGCAGGAAACTACGAATTCTATCAATGCTGGCTTCTGACCCACAGTGAGAAACCACTAAGAATTTAGGCTGAAGACCGTGATACTCCCAAAAGTTAGCTAAGTTTTGTCCCCTTCCTAAAGAGAACCAAATGCTCCGGTCAGTGTAGCACTCACACCACAACCCAAACTTGCCATGTGTGATGGTTAGGTTTTGTTGTCAACTTGACTTTTTTAGTAACTCTTGGGTGGGTCTTTGAGGATGTTCACAGGAAGGCAGCCTCTCAGTAGGGGGAAGGATATGAGGAAGCTCAGGAGAGCTAGAAGGTAACATGCCTTCCTGTGTGAGCAGTTTGAGGAAGGAAATTTCAGAGACTCAGGAAGCCATTAAATCTGGGATAGGATTACAAAACCTCACCCTAAGGTTATATAAGGGGGAAGGAGCATTCTCTCCTTGCCCCCACCCCTGCCTGTTTTGCTTTTGTGTGTGTGTGTGTGGTGTTGTTGATGGGTTTCTCTCTCTGCTTGGACCTGTGAAAGGGGCAGCCTCTTTCACTGTTACGCAACTTCCCCTGGATCTGTAGTTTCAATAAATCCTTTCCTCCCATAAGCTGTGTCTGGTTTGGAGATTCATCCCAGCAGTGTGTGATGGACTGGGGCACTGATGTTCTCGACATGCACCCCTGGAGGCTACATAACAAGATGGGCCCCAGATGGAGGTTTCCTAAGACACTCCTTCAATGGGCACACACCTCTAGTCCTGTGGATGAATGAGGCTGTAAAGCAGAGTGTACTGGCTCTTTTAAAGATGAGAAGACACACTCAAAGATGAAGCTAGTGAGTGAGAGGACACAGAGCTGGATTCTAGCCACTCTGCTCAGCAGCCAAGTGATCCTGAACAAGTGTCTTCTCCTCACTGAGCCTCAGGGTTCTCATGAGAACCAGCATTGTCTGAGGGCTATCCTTGGGAATGCTGCTAAGGCCTTTGTCACAGCTGGCCTGTTACAGTGAGCTGATGGATGGTCTTAAGCAAATACCTGAACGTCTAAGAGAGGTATGGGAAATAGAGAAGTCAACATGGAGGCTTCAAGGTCAACAACAACAGGTGGCTCCTTCCACACTTGTTCACAGAGAGTGAAGAAGAGGCTGGAAAAAGCCAGCAGGAAGCCTAGGAAATGAGGTCTGTGGCAGACAGCCTGCCTGAGACATGGTGCCATACAGGAAAGGGCCCAGAGATGGATCTGAGGCCCACAGACCTGGGGCATATACCACAAATGGTGACTGTTGGGAGGGTCCAGCAGGAGGGCACTGACAGTTGGGACTGGAGCATTCACTTTAATGCTGGAGCGCTTTATGTGCCTCACTGTCCCCTGGACCAGCAGGTGGCCTCGGTAGCACTGCTCATAGCATGGATTCCTATAACCCCACACATTTCTAGGCCTATTTTCACAAAGGGGGCTTTTATCAGACAGGGTGTTCTGGGAGCACCCCCCAGGAGGTAAGCGAGTGGCAGGAAAGGACAGTGGAGTGTGGCTGGTATACAGAAGGGATAAAGAAAGAGTGCCCATGGTGTTCACTGCTCTAGGGTATCCAGGGATGTCGCTCCTCCCTCGCACAGGTCCTCCTCTGTGCCGGTGTCCCTCTGTCGGTTCTTGGAGAGGGACACAGGGAAGGGTATCCCAGTGGCTTCCAGACTCATCTGCTCTAAGTGCTCCCCAGTGCTGCTGTGCATTCATGAAGACCCTTTCTTTGTGTAAGGGCACATGAAGTATCTGCCTTCTCACTCATGAATGGATAAAGCAAATGCCATATGGAATATTATCCACCTTTCAAAAAGGAAATCCTGCCATTTTCAATAGCATGGGTTAACCTGGAGGATATGACGACACAGAAAGGCAGACACTACATGATGACCATCTCACTGATATGTGGAATACAACCAAGTCAGCTTCCCAGCTATGGAGGGGCTGGGAGGTGGGGGAAACGGGAAGATGGAGGTCATAGGGTACAAACTCATCTTTATGTAGGACAGGCAAAGGTGGGGATGTACTGCACAGCCAGAGGACTATGGTTGGGAGTGCTGGTCTGTGGCCTGGAAACTTGCTACAGCTGGTTTGCAGCTCTCATCCCAGATGTGGAAAGGGAACTGTGTGAGGAGATGTGTACATCTGCTTGCTGGACCATAGTGACCATCTGTCCATGCAAATGCAGTCACTGCGTCATGCTGAGCACCTGCATGTGCTGAACCTTGGTGAAGTCTACTGGGCATTGAGGAGCCCCTGACAGGGTCTCTGAACAAGCTCCCCAGGGTCACTGGAGGAATAGAAAATTATCAGAACAGGGTTCAAGGCCAGAACACCTCATGAAGCAAGCCCTGTCTGAATGAATGCAGCTGGTTATCTGCAGCATTCTTTCTTCTCGCTTGGCCTGGAGAATAAAGGACCATTGAAATCACCACAGAATCCCGAGGCAAATGGTCCCGTGATGTGCCACAGGGTCGCCGCATAGTGCCTTCAGTCACTGAACGAAGCAGATGGGTGGCACAGTAGTGTGGGTGGAGTTGCCCACATTTGTGTTCAAGCCCATGCTCTGCTGCTGGTGAGCTGTGGGGTGCTGGACAGCTTGCACACCTTGCTGTGTGTTTCTAATGACTGCATTAACTTCAATGTAAAGGAATTCTCCGTGAGGCACAGTTAGGGGAGAGGGGTTTCTTCTGACTGGGAAGGAATCTGCAAAAATGTTAATTTTAGCTGGCTGAAGTTTATTTAAAAATCCAAATATGACCCTGAGGCTCAAGAGACTTTCAGCCTCTACCCAACAATGCCTTGCAGTGGGGCTAAGCTGAGTTCTGCTACCCCTGTCCACACTGCCCCAGGAGACAGACAGTTCTACGCCGGCAGACAGACAGTTGGACAGACATGATCCTCCACGCAGAGGCCTCAGCCCCGGGGAAGCAGCTCTGTTCACAAGAGCTGTGTGGTGAGCATCTGAAATAACCCTCGTGTTCCTAGAAACACCCGTGAATCAGCAAGCTGGGCCATGGCTGACCTCAGAACCCCTTGAGGCTTAACCCGTGACTCAGGTCACATCCTGTTCTCAGAAAGCTGTGGGTGGCACAAATGAAGATTCTTCTGAAACTGTTCTTTTAAAGAAATATTTCCTACAACTTTAGAGATCTCCATAGCATGATTGCTTTTAGGGAGTTTGTAGCTGGACAGGCAGAATCCAAGCGAGGCTCTGCTGGGACTTGGTCAGGAATGGATCATAATCACTGGCCCCCAAGTGTCAATGCTCTCTCCTTCGTTGAGGACAGAGGGTGACATTCCTTTCAGAGTAGCAAGCAATCCCTACCTTATCCAAATGGCTGCAGAGTAGGGTGCATTTAAAAAAAAAACATGAGTAGGTTCTATGTTTTTTTAAAAAAATCAGTTTCAGGCACTCTTGGAGCTTGACGGAGTTAGCCATATGGGGAAGTGGGATGCTGAGGCCTGGGACCCCAGGTCTGCCTCTGCTGGGGCTGGATAGGAGAGCTCAAGGCCTGCAGCTTCCCTCCCCTTCCTCCTGGGAATTTCCCAGATGGTTCCTTCCCTCCAGAGAGGCCTTGACCTCACCTCGGGCAATTTCTTCTCCTCAAATAAAGTCCAACACAAACTCCAGCTGCCTCCAGCATGCAGGTAACCTCCCCTGTCTTCCCCCACCCCCAACTCCAGTGACCATGAATTCCTGGGCCCTTGGTGAATTCCACATGCTTACATACATATTTCTCAATTTACAATGTGGTGATGGCTTGATAACCCAGCATAATTCCAGGACAAATCCTACTTGGCTACGGTGTATGATTTTCTGTGCATTGTTGGACTGGATCTGCTAACATTCTCTTGAGGACTTCCACATCTATACACATAATGTCTTCCTCTGCTTTGAGTCATATTGGCTTCACAAAGAATTAGGGCATATTCCCTCGGCCTCTGCCCTCTCACCAAAGGAAGGAAAGAAAGCAGACTCCCTTGAGCTTTTGTGAGGATTGCATGAGCTAAGGGCCATTGGGGGGGCTAAGTGAGATTCATACCAGGTACTAACATTTCCTGGCTTATTTTCAGGCGTGGGGACCTAGACCACTTACTCGACCACCAGAGGGTAAAACTGGGGAGTTTGGAGGGTGGGTGATCAATGGCACATCCTCTCCCCACACCCTGGCCAAACAAAGCATGGTCCAGTTAAGGGTAAGTTGGGAGAGCGTCCCCTCCAACCAGGTTCTCCCCAGGAGGGGCAGGCCAGCCAGTTTCTGGATCACACTGGCTCTGTTGTTATTCCCTCATGGGGACATCAAAAGCTTTTCATGGGAAAGCGGAAGTTGCCTCAGGAGGCCTGCAATGCTCATGCAATCCTGGCTGGCTTCTTGGAGGTGGATGACCCTTCCTCTGGAGAGGGGACTTCACTGTGACATAGTTTCCCAGCCTCCCTACAGAAACAGCATCTCTCACCAGTCATCTGTCATGGTTTGAATCTTAACTGTCCCTCATAGGCTCCGGTGTTGAACACTCAGTCAGCATGTGGTGCTATATTGAAGGCTCTGGAGCTGTTAGGAGGTGTGGCCTGGTTGGAGGAAGTGGGCGTTTGAAGGGTATACCTATCCAGGTCACACAGCCACGGATTCCTGCTCCCACCACCAGGAACTGAGCAATTTCCACCAGCAGCCTTAGCCGCCCATGATGGATCGACACTGCTCTGAAACCAGGACTAAATAAACCTTTCCTCCTTCCCTCCTTCCATCCCTCCTTTAACTTGTTTCTTGGTCCTAAAGATGCAAAAGTAACTGCTATATCACTCCCTCCATCTCGCCCCTGTTTACCTTCCCCCATAGGTGATTTCTAGTCTCTTTAGGGTATGCATAGCTCAGAGGGTCCCTGGGGCTAGGCAATGAATTCCTTGTGTGTTTTGGGGGTGCTAGAAGCGGAAGCCCACACTGCCCACCATCACTTGGTACTAGAAGCGGAAGCCCACACTGCCTACCATCACTGGGTGCTGGGAATATTTTCATTTGCTTCTATGCAAATGAACCTAAATCATTTCTCCTGCCCCGAGGACATGATGTCCTACCCCCATCTCCTGAGTTCAGGGAAGTGAACTGATCCTTTTGCCTGAACAGGATGCTTCCTCCATGATTTTCTGTAGCTCTGCAGTCTCTGCTCTCTTGGCACCGAGGAGGAGGGAGAGAGCAGATATGAACTACTGCTTCAGACTTCTTGGCTTCTTCACTTATCTAAACACATTGATTATATTATTTCACTTGTTTTCAATTTCATTGACCTAACTATTTTTTTATTTTGCAAACCACTAAAACTAAGAATTACCATTATCCTGTCTTCAGATGATAAATACAGAAGTCAATGACTATATTTGTGGCTGAAAGAAAGTTTAGTGTCACATGTGCACACACTGGGAGCTGGCAGGATGTCCCTGGGCTGCCTGTGAGGTACCGGCGCACCAGGAATCCAGTGGGTTTTTAAGATTCCAGCTGTATGGTACAGACTGGCAAAGCATTAGCTAGCCAAGGGTAAAAAAATGAAAGAAACAAGGACAGACAGACACACTGCTTCCTCTGCAATGGAAAGAGGCTCTTGGTACTGGGGAAGCTGATGATTCTGTAGACACAAGAGGAGACTGGGAAAGGAGAGGCAGGACTCCCAGGGGGTAGCTGCTGCTGGTTAAAAGGGTCAGTGCTGGTGGGCAGCAAGGGAAACAAAGAAGGCACAAGGAGGAGAGAGGTGACAGGTGGAACAGTCTCTGTTGGTGGAGGGTGACATCCTTGAGGTCTCTGCTCCTCCATGTAGATAACACAGCCCCCGCCAGAGTTTCCAGTCGTATCCTGATGCTGCATACTGGATTCTACTACTGGGAACTGGGAGACACAATCTGCCTGAGGACTGGGGGTACAGCTCAGGTTAGAGCCCTTGCCTAGCAGGTGCAGGGCTGCGGGCTTGGGCCTCCATGGATGAAGCGTGATCAGGAGCCACTGCTCTCTTTCCCTCTCCCCTTCAATAGACAGCATGGGTTTCCTATAAGAGCTGGGAGCAATTAATCATCAGGGAAGTGACGGTGGGCTGATATCAAGCTTAGGAACTGTTCATGTTACAGCGGATCCCAGGGGTGCTCCGTGACCATTGGGAGGCAGAGGACAGTCTAACAGTGCTGGGGCCAAGGAGCTTTCAGGGAAGACCCCTCAGGATATGACTTTTAGAATGAAATCGAGTATTCCTGGTGGAATCCTAGGTCAGCACGTGTTCAGCCTCAGAATCCACAACCAAATAAATAGAAAAATCAACTGGACCTTATTGCAACATCCATGGATGTTTTCAACTTCAACTTTCATTTATTTAAATCTAATTTGACTGCAGTAGAATCTAATAATTAAAAATGGGACTTGCATGATGTCTCTGTCTTTTCTTGTTCTTTCAAGAACCTATTTCTACTGTATATTAAATACTGGTCTGCAACATGTATTGGAAAACAGCCAGCAAGCCGCATGTCCCCTTCACTGTGCTGGTTCTATCACAAAGGCAGGTGTGGATTCATGCTGTGGAAACCAAGAAGGGACCCATCAAGGAACAGCTGGGAGAGAACATGTCAGGCAGAGGGGATGGCACTCTGAAGGAAGTCAGAGGCACTCAATGGGGGAGCCTGGATGGTGGCCTTGTGGTACGAGGGGGGGGTGTTGCACAGTATGTGGAGGGAGAGGGGAGAGATGGGGGTATGAGCGTCAGGACCCCTGGGGAAGAAGCTGCAATCTTGTCACACTTGTGAAAGAGGGTTTTGAGGGGTGCGGATGGGAACAGTTTTGTTTTTGCATGTGTGTGCACATGTGTGCTTACGTGTAAGCAGGTCCGTATGTGTGTAGGGGCACATGTGTGAGTGCACATGCAGAGGCTAGAAAAACCAGCAGCCAGCAAACACCAAAGAGCAGTTTGGGTGTTGGGTGTCTTCCTCAGTCACTCTGAACTTTATTATTATTTTCTAGATAGGGTCTCTCACAACCTGGAGCTGACCACTTCAGCTAGAGCAGCTGCCAATTGAGTCTCAAGGGCCCTCCTGTCTCCACCTCTCCAGCACTGGGATGACAGGTGTGTGCCACCACACCTGGTTATATGTGGAAGCTGGGGGCCCAAGCTCAGGTCCCCATGCTTATGTAGCCAGCCCTTTACCCATGGGGGCCATCTCCCCCATGGGATTAGCATATGTTACAAACCAGCTCAGGCTGCTGTGTGGCGATCAGGATTATGAGGAGGTGGCTGTCATGACCTGGAGAGACAGTGACAGCTTGCTTTAGGATAGTGGCAGCCAACATTCTGGGAAGGAGAGTGGCGAGGCATATTTTGAATGTTCTAGAATAGATCTGTGGATAGATGGATTTGGGGGCTTCTGGGAGAAGAGTCAAGGATGATGCCCAGATTTCTGATCTGGATTGATAGTGTTGGCTTTGTAGGGAGGGAGAGGCACTGAGTTTGGCTTTTCCTTGGTTAGGTTGGGGCTGTCAGTGAGAGTCATTCAACTGTCAGTCAGGCAGCTGAAGAAAAGGTCTGGGATAAATTTAGAACTCAGTAGCCATGCAACAGAGATAATAGTTCCAGTCATGGGACTGCATAAGCTACGTAGGAAAAAGAGCTAGGGAGGAAAAAAAAGAGGGTCATCATCTAAATGTGGAGACATCAGGGAGGGCACAATAAGACTGGGCTGTCTCACCGGTGCCAATAGGAAGGCTGTAGTAAGCAAGAGCAAATGGTCCCCAGTGAGCTGAGAATGATGAAGAGAAGAGGAGCCATTGGTTTGGCCATGTGGAAGTCAATGGTGATCTCGAGAAAAGCAACCTGGACACAGTGTTAGGGGAAAGCCATCTGGAGCAAGTTGAGGAAAGAATGGGGTGGGAGCAGCAGAAAGCTACAAAAGCTGTAGGAGGCAAGTAGCAAATGGAGAAACTGGAGGGTCAGGGCTCCCGAGGGCCTGGTCCATATGCTGGCAGGAGTGGTTCAACATGGAGGACCACAGGAGTAGAGAGGCTGGCCTTCAGTAGGCATAGGAGGAGCTAGAGGCAGATTCAGGCCCAAGTAGTTCCAAGGCCCGGGCAGTGAGGAGATGAGTGGGTTGCTCCCAATTTTCTGAATGAACTGTAAGGAGGCCATTGCTTAGGAGTGGGGGAAGGGAAGCTCCCACCTGAGAATTATGTCATTTGTCAGGGTCCTTAACCCATTTACGTATTTCGATCTGTGCAGAAGAAGAGAATGAGGTTTAAAAACAGTCTGCGTGCTTCATGAATATTCATACAACTGGGGGTGGGGCAGAAGAATGCAGAACATTAGATCCTATAGTCTATAATGTTTTTAAATTCTTCTAAGCCAGGAGCCCAAATGCTTTGGCTTAGATATTTTCATTCTTACCTTTTCCAAAGGTTTCCATAATCCCCACATGTTTTTCATATCAGAAAGTCCGGTCCCTTCAGTCTATGCATCCACATCTCTCCTCAGGGCTGGTGGCCACAAGCCATATGCCATCCTCTTCCTGGATATACTCCGCCAGTCCACCCACCCAGAATCCTATGTCCCTCCAGGTTCAAGTCAATGGACTGTGAATGGAAGTGATCAAGACCAACTGGTACCATGAGTTCAGGTTAGACCCAGGAATCTCTTCCAGATTTGCTAGAATGGAAATGACTTCCCAAGGGGACCCAAGAAGCCAAGACTAGAAGGCAGCTGTGCCTCCAACTGGCCTGTGAATGACCTGGTAGAAAAGAGGCACCAGCTGACCTCATATCACCACACACACACACACACATGGACTTATATTTTGTTAGCCCCAGATTCTATCCTTGGGAACTTCCTCACAGTGATCTATACCTGGAACAGGAAGTCAGTACTGAGCAGGATTCTGCTCTGTAGAGCAGCTCAGCACACAGTCTGCACATGCCCACTGCTGCAGCACCTCTCACTGTGATATCAAAGCTGCCTTGACAGCGCCTTCATGCCTTAAGTCAGTGGTTCCTCAGCCCTGACTACACATTAGGATCATTGTTTTTTTTTTGGGGGGGGAGCTCTGCCTAATTAGTCAGGGCTGGGTCTTGGCCTTGGATAGGTCGCAAGAGCTTCCTGGGTAATTCAAATAGGTAATCAGAATTAAGGGCCTGCATTGTGCAGTTGTAATCCAAAGCTGGGAAAACACAAGCGCCCCATTCTCCACCTGCTGCAAATGGAGGTTCGGAGCTGTCATGTGACTTACATTGCCGTGGTATCTAGTCTGGGTCAAGACCTTCAACTAGGCCCTTGTTATTGGACCTGCAGTTCATAGGCCTGCATCCCATCAGCTTTGGGATGAGCCAGGAGCACATTAGAAATACACAGGCTCAGCCAGGCATGGTGGCGCAAGCCTTCAATCCCAGCACTTGGGAAGCAGAGGTACAAGCCCACCCTGGGACTACATAGTGAATTCCAGATTATCCTAGGATAGAGTGAGACCTTACCTTGAAAAACCAAAAATAAAATAAAAGAGGGAGAGAGAAAAAAAAGAAAAAGAAAACAAAAACAAAATACACAGGCTCTAACCACACTTTGCACCTAATGTGGTAGTCTGAATGTCCCACATAGACTCAAAGCTTGTAACTTGGGTTACCAGCCATCTGGCTGGAGGAGGTGTCACTGGGGGCAGATCCTGAGGTACAGCCCAAAGGTGTGTTTGGGGGTGGATCTGATTTCTAGTCCAAAGGTGTGGAGAGCAGTGTGAGCTCTGGTGGCATCCTATCTGCTGCTTTTTGGTGTTTGCTGGCTGCTGGTTTTTCTCTCTGCTTGGATCTGTGAAAGGGACCTGGCTTCTTCTGCCATTGGTGGAACTTCCCCCGGATCTGTAAGCTTGAAATAAATCCCTTCCGCCCATTAACTATGTCTGGTTGGATGTTCATCCCAGGATTGTAAAGCTATGATACCTAGCGAATCAGAAACTTCATGTTAGCAAGATTTCCAGGTGATGCACACTCACAATGCAGTTTGGGAAGTGCTGTCCCCTGGCCATGATGAGCTCAGGAGTGATGAATCTGGACCTCAGGTAGTCTTGAGGAGCAGGAGGTGGTGGTGGGAGAGCCAGCAATTCCAAGCGTTGAAGAAGCTTCATCTCAGGGCTGGGGATATGGCTCAGTATGTAAAATGCTTCCTGCATAAGTGTGAGGACCCAAGTTTAGAACCTCAGCACCCCCCCACATGAAATGATAGGTGTAGTGGTATTGGGGAGGTGGAGACAAGCAGACCCCTGGGCCTGGATGGCTAGGCTAGACCAACTAGTGACTCTAGGTTGGGTAAGAGAACCATCTCAAGAAATAAGGTGGAGAGTGATTAAGGCAGATCCCCAACACTGACCTCTAGCTTCCACATGCATGTGCTTACACAACCATCCCCCTCCCCACCACGATGCCTACCTCTCAGAGCACAGGGACTATTTCATGCAGATATGCACAACCTCTGCCCTCAGAAGTACTGCTGGCTTCCAGTGATCAAAACTGCCCTTGTACCAACTGTCCCTAGTCCTGATAGTTTAGGTAATGATTTCAGGAAGTTGCATGAAACCCTGAATGCCAAAGTCACAGCTGTTTCCAAGGCTACTTCTGAAACTTTGCTTTTTAGCTCAGGGAAATCAATAAACATTATACAGCACATCACATTTTCCACTTTTGTATAACAACACCAGAAGGCCAATAAATGTGTGTCCACCCAAGGAAGCAAATGACCGTGAAGCTGGGCCTCACTTGTTTCCAGGTCGGATGGAACATGGCGTTTACCTGCTCAGAGATGTGTGGACTGATCAAGTTCAAGGTCAATATTACCCAGCAGCCCTGAGGAGGGCTCAGAGTCACTGTACAAGAGTGTCCCTGAGGAAATATTGCATGTGCCCGATGACAACTGTGAAGCTTCAGTATAAACACACACACATGAAGCATCACATGAGAAACATGCCATGTGTCTGGTGCAGCAGCCACGAGGGAGGAAGCCACGGAGCACAGGTGAGGAGCAGGTATGGCTCATGATTTGCTCTCACACTCTGCAGTAGGGACAGACTGGTGCTGAAACCCAAAGTTGACACATGGTTCTGTGCTCTGAGGAGGCTACTCTTGCCTGCTACGATGGAGTCCAGGCTATGAGCAGGCTCAGCCCCCGGATGTGAACAAATCACAAGACACCTGTGAGCTCAGAGTGTTCTGAAGTCTGGGAACCTTCCTCAGTACAGAATCCTTACAGTTGGGATTTCTGATGGCAATCAAGGCATCTTCATTTCTTTAAGGGAAAGAAATCACGGGCTCAAAATTAAAAGTTGCAAGGTGTTTCACAAGGCACACCAGAAAGCTTGGAGGTAAGGGAGCATTGAGTTGGTCTTTGTTGCCTCTCTCTTTGCAACTCACAGTGCCTTCCATTTCCAGAGACCATGATGGAGTTCGATGCTGCCAGGATATCCTGATGATTTTTAAACTCTCCCTCCACAGACTAGACCAAGGTGATGCACAAGTAAACTAATGTGTGGGATTTCCTGAACCTCAAAGATTTGTTGGTTGGTTGGTTGGTCTTTTGAGACATCACTAGTCTACTGTCCTCCAATTCCTGATCCTCCTGTTTCAGCTTCCCAACCTGTGTTTGTGGGTGCATATGTGTGTGGCATGCATGCATGCATGCATGCATGTGTACATGCGTTTGTGGGTGCATATCGTGTGGCATGCATGCATGTGTGCAGGTGTACATGTGTTTGCAGGTGCATATGTGTGTGGCATGCATGCATGCATACATGTGTATAGGTGTACATTTGTTAGTTGGCGCATATGTATGTGGCATGCATGCATGCATATGTACATGTGTTTGTGGGTGCATATGTGTGTGGCATGCATGCATGCATACATGTGTATAGGTGTACATTTGTTAGTTGGCGCATATGTATGTGGCATGCATGCATGCATATGAACATGTGTTTGTGGGTGCATACTGTGTGGCATGCATGCATGCATGTGTACAGGTGTACATGTGTTTGTGGGTGCATGTGCATGTGGCGGCCAGATAGAAGGTGTTGTTCTAAGTCACTTCCCACCTTATTCTTCGAGATTCACTGATTCTAGAACTCACTGATTCAGCCATACTAGTTACCCAGCAAGCCCTAGGGAGCCTCTTGTCACCCACTTCCAGAAGCTGGGGTTACAGGCATGTGCCACCATGCCTAGCATTTTATGTGGGTTCTGAGGACCTGAACTCAGGTCCTTATGCTTGTGCAGCAAGTGGTTTACCCACTGAGCCAGTTCCCAGCCCAGTTCTGTAGTTTTAAGCCCCCTACTTTGGGGGTACATTGTTACAGCAGCCACAGAACAAATAAAGCATGAGTTCTTCCTTGGCTGAAGAAGTGAAAAGCCCAGACCTTGGGCCAGGTCCTCAGAAACAGGAAGGTGTCTTAGCTCATGTCTGTCTGGAATAACGAGACACAAATATTCCCTCAAAGTGAAGTAAAAATCAGTTGTGCCCCCGAGACAAGCAGTGGTGGGCAGGGTATGAGGAAAGCCACACAAGAGGACTAAATCCTGGTCCTCAGACCACATACTCCTGGAAAATTACCTGTAATTCTCTCTGGGAAATGCTAGAAGCACTGTCCTTAGTTACCCACAGTTAATGCAAAGGACAACAGTGTCATTAAACATGCCAAGCAGTATTGTTGAGGATAGTTCCTCACAAACACTATTTTAGCCCTGATTCTCTAGAGAATTCTTGGCTTCCTACAAAGTTACTTTTCTTCCTAGTTCAAAAAACTCTGAAATATATATATATATACATATATATATATATGTATATATATATATATATAGTATATATGGTGGTTTGAATGTAAAATGTATATATATGGTATATACAGTGGTTTGAATATAAAATGTCTCCCATAGCCTCACGTGGTTGAATGCTTAATGCCCAGCTGGTGACACTGTCTGGGAAGGTTGTGAAGACTTTGGGCAGGGTAGCCTTGTAGGGATCAACCTTGGAGTTTTGCCGTGTATCTGGTGCAGCAGCCCTGAGGAAGCCACAGAGGAGCATGCGGGTGAGGGAGGAGGAGCAAGCCATGATTTACTCTTCTCCTGCTCGTTTTACTTCCTCCATGCTGACATGAAGATATGACACAGGCTTCCTTCTCCGGCCTATCATGCTTTCCCTGCCATGGGAGACTTCCCCTAGAGACCACAGATGAAAATGAACCCTTTCCTTTCATAAGGTGCTTCCGGTCAGGTGTTTTGTCCCAGCAATGAGAAGGGACCTGCTACAGTGGGAATGTACAAGCGGATAGAGGCATAGGTGTTCTCTTAGGACAGATTGTGATCAGGACTAGTTTTTACAAATCTGAATTTCAGTATAATTGGCTGCATTTCAAAAATAGCCAAAATGTTTCTAACTTCTTAATGCTAAGACCTATTGCATCTCTTCCCATTACTGGTAGAGACTCCATTGTTTTTTTTTTTTGTTGTTGTTGTTGTTGTTTGTTTTGTTTTTTTAATCCCTCAATGAAAAAACTGGCCAGACTGCACAGGCCTAGACTTTTCTTTAGAAGCTGGTTCCCAGTAGAAAGACATGCTGGGGTGCAGCACTGTCTTCTCAAAACACTTCTCATTAGGGGAGGCCGGGCACCCTTAGGAGTCAAATCCCAAACCAAACCTCCTGTACAAAAGGATAACATGAGATCCATGTGGGGTTAACTGCAGGGAGCACTTGGGAGGCTGATGGAGGAGGGTCTCTAGTTTAAGACCAGCCTGATCTTGACCACATAGTGAAACCCTGCATTAGTTAATTTTCTTGTTGCTGTGACAAAATACTTAGCAGAGACAATTTAAAGGGGAAAGAATGTGTTTTGGCTGGTGGTTTGGGGACACCATAGCACAGAAGCCATGATGGCAGGAGTGATGTACAGCCATGGTGGTGGGAGCAGGAAGCTGCTGGTTCCGTTGTTTTCTGCTTATACAGGAAGCAAAGGTGGCCTGAAAGCCCCAAGCCCTATGCATACCAGCCAGGCCTCAAATCCAGAAGGTTCTACAACCTTCCTAAATAGTGCCGCCAGCCAGAGAGCAAATGTTTGAACACATAGGCCTGGGGGAGAGGGCGCACTTCACATTCAAGTCATAACAAGTTCTGTCTTTAAAGAATGACGTAATACAAAGATGGATGGACAAGGACAGGCATGGCTATTTTACCCTCGCCCATCCAGATGTCTAGCGAGTCTGGGAGAAAGAAATTTCAGCAATGGCTCCTGAAGGGCAGTGGACGCAGAGTGGGGGCTGGGGAGGAGAAGGAAAAAGAAAATGACAAGGAAGAATGACCCCAAACCACTCTGCCAGCCTGGCACAGCCCTGGAGCGATGGAGCGGATTTATTACCTTCTGTGTCGGACCTGATTGTGAGAGGTTTTATTACTATGAAATACAAGTCATCTAACTTCCCAGAGAGGGAAGGAGGAAATAAATCCTGCCCGGAGTACGGCTGGGGAAGATATTCTAGAGTTTAAGGACAAACACAGAGAATATCCCATTTGGAGTGGCCATCTATTTCCTGGACATAATGAAGTCACCTTCGTGGCACAAGTGAGAGGCTCAAACCACGGGTCACAGCCTTGTGCTGTTTCTCTCTTTGCTTCTTCTAGTAACTGACACCTCAGTCTCACAACATCAAGGCTCTAGCCTGCTCGACTGTGGAGTTTTCAAACACAGGAAAGGATGGTGGGGCAACCGTATTTTGGTGAGGACCATGAACCCAGCGAAGGGACATGCTTCCTGCACCTGTTCCAAGCAACACTTCCTTCCAGGCTGATGCAGGTGGCCTGCCTAGGTAAGAATGAAGGGAGGAGGCCCGCATGGAGGTGACCTCCATCCTGGTGGGACACGCTTCTGACTGAGCATGTGGAAAATGACGGGGGAGCTGAGCTCCTCCTTTAGTTTTTGGAGGAACAGGAAGAGGCAGCTTCTTGATGTTAAAGCAGAACTTTGAGCTTGAGCACAATCTGTGACCAAGAAGAGGAGGAAGTCACCGTGGCAAAGACTCATTGTAAAGAGAAGGACAAGGCTAAGCATGGCGGCTGCTGAGAACGACCATGTGGTAGGAGCAGTACATGGGAATGGTTATTAGGATCACTTACCACTGCTTGAGGACGATGAATGAACAGGATTGCTTGCTATTTTGCATTTCCCGCTAATACAATACCTCTCCAGGGTCACAGACAAGGTGGCTGTCATACAAACAGTGCCAACTACAGGCATTTTTATTGCCAGGCAACAAAATGGCTAAAGGAGATGCTACCCACTAACCTGTGTATCCAGGTGGAGAATCACATTTGTGTTCAGAAATTGACCTCTGAGTATTTCAGACAGGGCTTCAAGGGTGAGTCGAAGAGTCACTAATACCTAGGATGAAGCAAGCCTGAGATCTCCTCTCTCCCAGGCCCAGGGAACACACATTTGTCTTCAAAGTGAACAAAGATTCTTTTGTTTTTGAGAATGAGATCCAAAAATCCCGTAAGACCTTGACTGTTATAAGCTGTATTCTTCCTAATTAGGGTTATAAATTAGCCGTGTACTTACATAGCTGAGAGCTGGGAATCTGAGATGTCAGAATTTTTATGTGACCCCAGCAAATCATGTCCTTTCTCTGGTGTCAAATTTCTAAGAAGGAAAGTGCCTAAGGGCATGTTTTCAGACTTTATCACCCTGCAGCCTGGCTCATGTCTACATAATCCCAGAACTGGGCAGGCAAAGACAGGGGGACTTGTCACATGCCTCTGGGATGAATCTTCAAACCAGGCCCAATTTGGGGAGGAAAGTATTTATTGAAATAACAGATTCAGGGGAAGTTCTAAAAATGAAGGAAAAGGATGGCCCCCTTTCATAAATCCAAGCAGAGAGACAGAGCCAGCACCAGCAGCCAGGGAGGAAGGAAGAGCGCTTCCCTTCCCCTCAAGCTTCCTTATATCTAGTCCCCTTCTGGAAGGCCCACCCACTGTGGGGGAGGGGAGGGCTCACTCTGGAGATGGGACCTCCCCCTTCTTCAAAATCCCAAAAGGATTTTGTCAATCCTTGCTGCAGGCAAGATCAGAGACCCACCCAAAATTACTGTGGATTATTACACAGGTCAAGTTGACAATAAACTTAACCATCACAGGACTGTTGCAGGTGAGGGGCCAGCCTGGGCTATATAACAGGTTCCAGGCTAAGCAGGAGGCTGCATAGTGAAACCTTATCTCTGAAGACCAAAAATAAATAAACAACACCAGATTTTACATTCCTTTAACTAAATCTTGAATGGGAACACACGGTGTATCTGTCAAGCAGAGCTTTTGGGGATGAGGGCAGTCCAGAACAAAGCTACCTCTTCACTGACATCTCTCTGGACCTCAGAGCATTGAGGACAGTCATCCCAAATCACCATGTCTTACTGGAAACCTCTAACTGTCAGGTAAAACACCGAAAAGGGGATAGCCTGGAGCAAGCAGATAAATCATGAGACCTTCCTCCCTCCTTCCCTCTACCTCTGTGAACAGAGGCCCCACTGCTGTGTAGGGAATGAGGAGAGAAAAAAAAATCACTCATTGCTCTTTTCTTCACTTTCTGCTGATTCAATTTTATATTGGATCCAGCTGCTGCCAGGATGGTGGCTGAATCTGCAGGGAGCCTGAAGGGCCAGGAGAGGCTAATGGAGACTGTGCCCTGGCCAGCTGGTCTACTCAGAGGGTGGGAGATGGGGAGGAGGGGCTAGGTGACTGTTTGGTCACTGCTATTATCACTACAGCTCAGGCGAGCAAGACTTGGATTCTAATAAGCAGAGCCCCACATGTTCAGTACAACTCTGGTTGGCACAGGTACCTGACCTGGCAACCAGGGAGGGAGGGAAGAAAGAAAAGAAACTCCCTGCATTGCGCTGCAGTACAGCTTGGGGACAGACATATGCCATAACACCCCCCTCCCTGCCCACCTGCAAAACCTTTTGCCTGCTAAAAACCCAAGCAGGCTGCAGGGAGGGAGCAGTGATGGAGAAAGAAGGCGCCAAGTGCCTGTGGGTGGCAAAGCAGACCATTCAGTGGCTCAAGGCCAGTCTCTCCAAGGAAGGCAGCAGCAAGTACAGGGAAAGATGCCACCTGGGAGGTAGGGCGGGGCTGCTTCTGAATGTGCTCAGGCAGCAGGTAACCAAGGCCAAAGCCAAAGTCTGTTTCCTTTTTGTACAGAAAATCATTACATGAGAACTGGTTTGGGGCTGAAGAAAGATGGCAAGGAAAGTGCCTGCTACCTGAAGAACCTCCACAAGCAGGTCCCACAGACAAGTCTCCTATTGGAGGAAAGCTCATAGTTGGACTGTGCAACTCTGAACCACAGTGAGGCCATGTCACCCTCTACAAGGGGAAAAGCATTCCTTCATTTCCCTCCTGCCTCCCAGAGTCAGTGTGCTTGGGTGAAGAACAATCAAAGAATGAAAATTCCCAGCAAGGAGCCTCCAAGAGTAAGCCTTCACCCCTTTCCCTTTGCAGGGAGGGGACAGAGCTGGAGTGGAACCCTGACACTAACACCCAGCAGGGCCTCCGAGTCCTAGATGGCCACAGGTGAGGAATCAGCATAAGGTATGGGTTCAGTAGGCACATGGCTAGAACATGATTTTTCTTCTGTCATTTGCCTTCCCCAAGGCAGAGTAATTTCCAGTGAATGAACCTTCAGATCCAACCCAAGACTTTGGGAAGGAAGGGGAGCTCTCTGAGCTTCACACGTGTTTCTCCTGACTGGCACCACCACAATGGAGCTTGGAGGTGGCATCCAAAACTGGCAAAGGGATCAGAGGCAGTTTTGGGTGTGAGACTATATACCAGGTGCCAGGACTGGAAAGTCAGGGAGGAACAAGGCACACTGGTCATGGAGAGTTGCTCAAGAGACAAGGATATTCGGAATATTGCTTCTTCCTGTTCAAAAATGACAGTGAGGAAAGGAGACGAGATGGAGTCCTCCCCACACACCGCAGCCTGGTGGTACCAGAGCCTGGTCTGGGAGTGCGGCTTTGATGGTTATCAGCAAACCTCAGACTTCAGGCCCTAGACAAGCCCAGCTAAACTATAACACTCCGAGTCATCTTTATAAAGAAGGTGCTGAGGAAAAAGGTAAATGGATAACATCTAAGGCCTTCTATGCTAGGTATGATCAGAAATTCAAAATCATGCCACAGCATGTAATCCCAGCATTTAGGAAGCTGTGGCAGGAGTTCAAGTTCAAGGTCAGCCTTGGTAACAGCAGAGTTCAAGATCAGCCTCATGTTATCCCCAGTGTGACTTTTCTTCTGCCATTTCCCTTGTTTTGCTTGAAGTCTGAGGTGGATGATTTATATTAAGCTGCAACCTCAATCCAAGCATTTTCCCTTGGGCCACCAGGCAAGAAGAGGAAAGACCCCGAGTGCCCCCTGCCATCTTGGGGAGAGGAAGCAAGGAGAGGACACATGAGCCAACAGATGTCCCACCAAACGGAGCCTGGACCTCAGCACAGGCCACCTTGGCCTCCTTTTAGTGCTCCACTTTCCCTTCAGAAAAGGAAGCCCCAAGCCTCAGGGATAGGGTGGGGGTGCTGGGCCTCTGAGGCAAGTCCCAGCTGCCTGCCTCCAGGGTGCTCTCTGCTCTCCGATCTGAAGATGCCCACATCCCCAGCTGTGTTTCTCCTATTCTCCACATAGGATTTCCTTTGATCCTGAGGTGCTTGCTGGTGATGGCAGGATTCCCGGAGGGAGAAATCATGGCAGGTGCCTCTTATGCCTGTCACCTATTGTACCTGAACGTGTTCTGACTCTCCAACAAAGCACGCAAAATGCCAAAATGCCGCCTGGGCTCTGGGAGCTCTCCACATCCAAGCTGGCTTTGAGCTTTGATCTCAAATTGGAACCTTTCAAGTTATTTCACATTTGACCAAACAGGGTTCTTCAGTTTTTTATATTTCCTCCTTTCCTTATAAAAGCACACAGGCCTAGAAGGATCCCAGAGCACTAGTAGGCTCTTAGGAAACCACAGCACTGCCTATCTGTGACTAAATCTAACACGATTAAAACTCTCTGTCCCTGTGAGCTGGATATGAATGGGCATGGGGGGGTGGGATCACTCTGGGCATTATTCTGAGTTTGAGGATTCATGGGATTAGGGGAGTCTCTGGGAGAAATGCTAGGGATGAAGCCTCACTGACTACATGAGGCAGCCACTTCTGAAGTGATTCATTCCACAATGGGGGAAAATTAAAGGAAACACAGGAAACACCCTGGAGATGGTCCACCCAGCAACTAGTGACGCCCTGGCATTCCCCTCCCACTTTCAAAGCCCTTTCCCAGAAGCCCCAGAAGAGGCACCTATTCTTTCCTCATGTCCGCAGGTAGGACATTAGGAACTAGCTCCCCCTGCAGGGGAGTGAGTTTCACCAGGAGCACCATGGGCTCTGGGAGCCTCAGGGTGGCAAAGACCTTGTAGAACTTGCATGGCATGTGCTATGGACCTTGCAAACTCCTCAGTAGCTAAGCACATAAAATATTTGCTGAATGAATGAACCTCACTGGAATTTGATTACATGAGCAAATAGCACTGAATTTTGGTTTCTTTCTTTTCAAAGTCCAATCTCACCAAGTCATCCTTTCTAGAGAGAATAGCTGTCCCGCTATTTCTAGAGCTCTACTAAAAGAAAGAATTCTGGTTGGAGACCAAAGCCTTAGTTCTAACTCAACATTTAGGAAAACAAATCTTCCTGCTTGTGAACACAATGTAAGCAGCCACCTTGTGTTATTGCTGCCCACGTCCATTGCTCCCCTCCATGATGGGCTCTGTACCCTCAGACCAGCTCACAGTCCAGAGATTGCCTTGAGATGAACAGTGTTGGATTAGAGACTATGAGGACCTTTTTCTAAAAAAAAAAGAATTAAACATATATATATACATATATATGTTTATATGTTATATATTTCATATTTATATATGAAACAAATTTATTTGAGAGAGAGGGAGGGAGAGAGAGTGAGAAAGAGAGATAGAGAGAGAAAGAGAGAGAGAATGAGAGAGAGAGAGAGAATAAGTATGGGTGCGCCAGGGCCTTCGGCCACTGTAAATTCACTCCAGGTGCATGTGCCACTTTGTGCATCTGGCTCTATGTGGATACGGGGGAACTGAACCAGGGCTCCAGGCTTTGCAAACAAGCACCTTTAACTGATTAGCCACCTCTCCAGCCCCTTATGAAGTGGGAGTGAATACATTTTGTATTATGAGATGGTATGAGCTTACGGGGACCAGGCCCCATGGTGAAGTATCCCCCATTGGCTCATGTGTTTGAATGCTTACACAATTTTTGTAGACTGTGAAACCTTTGAAAGGAGAGCTTTTCTGTAAGAATTGGGTCATTGGAGGTGGGGCTTGAGGTGCTATCGCCTGGCCTCACTTCCTCTCTTCTCTGCTTCTCACTGTAGACATAATGTCAGCGGACTCTTCTACCTCCATGCCTCAGGATGAGCAGCATCCCTTCAATCTTTAAGCAAAATTAAACCTTTCCTCCCACAAACAAACAGCATAGATAAAATAGAAGAATCTTTAAGCACATGGAAGCTGTAATTATGGACTCCAAGTTCCAAGTTCATGCTTCAGTCATCTGTTCTTCTGACCCTGGCACCTGCCTAGAGACCCACAGTGTTGCAGTCAGTTCTGCATCGCTAGGAGAAACGTTCAACCAGACACAGCTTATGTGAGGAAAGGGTTTAGTTCAGGCTTACAAATGCCAGGGGAACACCATCAATGGAAGAAGAAGCTGATGCCCTTCCATAAATCCAAGCAGAGAGACATCACCAAACAGCCAGGAAACACCAACTGCATGAACCACAGAGTTCTAAACTGCTCTTTAAACACTTTAGGGCTAGACTCAAGATCTGATACCAAACACCCTTTTTAGGGCTGGAATCCAAGATTCACCTCCTACCCCAGTGACATACTTCTTCCCCCAGTAGGACTATGCCCACTGGAGACTCAAGATTCAAGCCTGAGTCTATGGGACCATACATTTAAACCACTACACATAGTCATGTGATCTTTTATGTTCTTACTTTGCCATTTCAGTGAGCTGTTGCCAGAAATTTCTCTATGCTGGCATCGAGTGTACTTGTGCCACTTCTAAGCTGTTTGAAAGCCCAAATGTTAAAAGAATGTTCCAGATGCTAAAGACTTTTTGATGGCCCACCCACCCTCCTGTAGAGCCAGCAGCATCCCTCCCAGTCCAACCTCATTGTGTAGAGGGGATTCTGGGAAATTCCTATCCCTTCTTCCCTGGATACATAATGCATTCCCATAAATCATCTATTGCCTGTTTTTACCTGTCCTATGCCCCTCAGTATCCCTCCACGTTTCCACCCTCAGTATCCCTTATATATGTCAAGGGACCCAAGTAAGCTGATGAGCTTCACAGAGCTTCAAAATGCACAGTCCTTCCATATGAATGAGGTCCACAGTTCCCAAAGCTCAAGTGCAACAGAAAACACACTCCTGTTTGGTCTTCTGGGGAGATAGACAAAAGTGCCATAAATCCCTGGGTAGAAATTTCACTTTGCAATTGTGGTATCACTTACTAGAACTGTCCTTCCACCCCTCCCAAAATGCAGAAGCTCCCATGTGCCCTTTGGTGAAAGCTGTGTGTGCTTGTGCTTTCCACTGGTAATGATGTGATTCCCTAGGCAATGAGACTGGCCTTCTTGCTCTCCCTGTTAGATTCTACACTGCAAAGTAAGGAATCATGTCCTTTGCTTTCTTTACAATTCCCCGGTGCCCAGTTCCATGCTGCTCTGGGCCTAGCAGGTTTTTGGTAAATACTACTGACAAGGTGCACAGAGTTCTTAGCACTTAGAAATGAGGGCTTGCCCATACTCACTGACAAATGTATTTCTAAAAATATTTCAGGCTGGAGCGATTGCTCAGTGGTTAAGGTGCCTGCCTACAAAACCTAATGACCAGGGTTTGATTCCTCAGTACCCACATAAAGCCAGATAGATGCACAAAGTGGTGCATGTATCTGGAGTTTGTTTGCAGAAGCTAGATGCCCTGGCATGCCCATTCTCTCTCTCTACTTGAAAACAAATAAAAAAATATTAAAATATTTCTTGGATTCCATACATATGCATATATGTGTACACATATTTATGTAAGCATAGGAAAGAGACAGAGGTGAGAACTTCCAAGATGAAGGCCCGAGAAGGGAAAGAATTAAGATTTAGTCAGATGAAGAAAAGCAGTACACAGATCCACAAAAAGCCAGGCTGTCACACAAGGGCCCACAGAGCACTTTACAGGCCCAAATATTCATCTACTTTAACACACTGAAGTTAATACCGTGGCTCCAGGGACCACATATATGTTCCAGAATTACCCACTGTCAGTGCAGGCCTTGCAATGCACACTTGGAACTCTTGTTCTGCCATAGGCTTTCCCTCCAACTCCTCGTGACCTTGATGATGGGATTGCTCACACCTGTCACTCAAACGCTGACGCTCCGTCCCACTTAGGAAAGGATGTGTCCTGCAGCAGAAAGAGCCAGGCATGAGAGCTGGAGGGTCAGCACTGGTCCTCCCTTCCTCCAAGGCACCAGGGTCCCTGTCTGTAAAAGGAGACCAGCAACCTCTACTCAGCTCACTGGCAGACCAAGGGACAACGGGAACTGCAGGGTAGCAGTGGTAAGTGCAGATGGCCACTCAATGGCAGCAGGCCCATTCTCTGAACTCAGATCTCCCACAGCTGGGATTTCTCAAGGAGAACAACTGCACTAGAAAGATAAATCAGTGAAAAATTCTGACTCTTTACAAAAATGACTGTAACACCACCAAATCATCTTCCCGGTCGGGTTGTGAAGTAATGGGAACAAGTTAATTAGGCAAGGTGCCTTGGGGACTAAGATCAACCGCTTTGTGCTAGCTGTGCAACTGTGGGCGTTCCTGGGCCTTTAAGAAGCTGTGTTCACTCATCAGCAAAGCAGGGCTGAGAGCAGTTTAGGGACATTATGTGGGTTCAAATGACATCTTCCTAGAGGGCTTGACACATTGGAAATCAGCTCTCATAATTAATGGTGATTATCATTATTGGGTGGGGATTTCCCTATTTTTTGAGATTCATCTTATCTGAACACAACTAAGAACATACAAAGAAACCAAACAGCACCTACCAACCAAAATAATGTCACAAGCTCATATCCCAAAGCCTGGACACTTTAGTCATAGCCACTTTCTTACAGGAACTTTACACAGTGATGACGGCTAGGTGTCGGGCATGTCCCTAAACATTATTTGTCGTCCTTCTGAATCCTCAGTTCCACAAATCCCCAGTCCCATATGATATGTCTGCTAAGCCCATTTTCCCCATGAAGATATGAAGGCCCAGTAACTAGTTCCCAGTGAAAGTGAGGAGGAGAAGACTTGTGAATTGGAGCCAGTTATCAGCAGACTCTCTTTATTTGTAAGTGTGTTTGTGGAGTGGGTGTGCATGTGTGTATATTCATATGTGTGTGGGTACATGTGGGGACCAGAGGATTATCAAAAGTGTAATCTTCAGGTTATGCTGTTCACCCCCCCTTTTTTTTGAGACAGGGCCTGTTATTGGCATGTAGCTCACCAATCAGATTAAACTGTCTGGCCAGGGAGTTAAGGGATCCACCTGTCTCTGCTTTCCCAACTCTGGAATTACAGGCACACACAGCCATGCCTGGCATTTATGTGGGTCCTGGGGATTGAACAGAGGTCCTCATGCTTACAAGAAAGCACTTTACTGATTGACCTATCTCCCCAGCCTGGTCGTCTCATTCAACACACTGCATTACCTCCATGATCAGCTTGGAGGTGGGGAGAGCTACAGTGATGCACACCCCAGGAGGGGCAGGTCTACTGAGAGCATGGAGATTAAGAGTGGGAGAGGAGAGGGAAGGTAATAAAAGTCTCCTAGAGAAGTCTTCTGTAGTACTGTGGTCCCACTCACTGTCGGGGTCGGAACACAGCACATGACAACTGTTTTCACTAAACCACCAAGCAAAATCAAATTATGCACAATGAGGGCTTGTGAGACAGGAAGATGGGGAAGAGTGTGAGTGATGTACTAAACGGGTGGATTCCCGTGGGACAGTTCCTCTCTGTTGAGTGCCCTGCAATCATATATCATAAGACACTGACGTTAGAAAAGATGATACAGAATTAAAGACAGAAGTGCCGGTACCGAGACAACTGGAGGGCTTTCTCATGAATCTTCTTATTTTAACCCAGTATTTTTACTTTTAAAAATATTTTTATTTATTTGAGAGAGAGAGATAGAGAGAGACAGAGAGAGAGAGACACAAAGTATGGGCATGCCAGGGTCTCCTGCCATGGCAAACACCCCCCAGACTCATGGTCCACTTTGTGCATCTGGCTTTACATGGGTACTGGGGAATCAAGCTTTGCAAGCAACTGCCTTTAATCACTGAGCCATCGCTCCAGCCTCTACTTTTGCTTTTTTGTTTTGTTTTGTTTTTGACACAGGGTCTCATTCTGTTGCCTAGGTTGGTCTCCTCTGCTCTGCTTGCTTCAGCCTGTGGAGTATCCAGGGCCCCGGTGCACACCTGGGTCCGCACACTGCTAGTCCTGAAAAAAGCAATCCTTTGGTTCACTCCATGGCTCTCAGTTTAGAGTTGTGGCCAGGATACTGTACTTGTAGCCAGGACACTGCAAAGGCTCACAAATTAATCTCACCAGATGATTTCAAGGGATGCTTGTTGAAATTCAAGATATAAAGACTATTTGAACAATGCACTGAGTGGACTTCCTACACAGGCACTGTCAGCCTGGGTTTCTAGCTCCTCCCATGACTGGAGCTGAGGCTGACAGCAGCAAAAAACAAACAAACAAAAAAAACCAAATAAACAAATAAAAAAACACATATTGAGCAAGGAGTCTTGCTTTACCCAGAAGACCCTCGCAGTTCCCAGTTTGTAATCTTAGATGGCTGCCTCTTGAAGGTAGATTCTGTTTTAGGTCTAACCATATCATATCCTCTAGGCTCCATTAAAACTGCCTCCCAAACTTGGGACCCCAAGATTTGGGACCCCAAAGAGAAATGCACTTTACAAGTAATTTGCAAAGAGCTACTAACAATAGAATCTAGCCAATTCAGAAATGTGTATCTCAGTTAACCTATACTGATCTCACTCTCCAATGGAGATTCTGTTTGTATTTTTCAGAAGGCAGTGAGAGAGCTGTGGCTCTTCCAACCCTACCAATGAGCAACAGGCCAATAGCTGACATCCTGGCAAGAGATGAGCCACCCCAGACCTACTGTGGAGGATCCACATGGAACCCTGCAGAGAATGATGGGATAAACAAGAGACATATAACCACAGCCAATCAGTTAACCCAGGATGAGCCAGCGAGACAGACACCAACTATCTTCAACACAACCTAAAGCAGAAGTACAGAGACCCCTAAGATCTCAACAATAAAGTAGCCTTAATACTCACCCACCATGACTCGGGGAACTGAGCGGAAGAGGGGGCAGAAAGATTGTAAGAGCCACGGCGGGGGAGAATATCCAGAGACATGGCCCCCTCAGTAACAACATACAAAGGGGGTGGAACCAGGTTGACTCCTGGGCTATCCATAACCCCCTACCCCATGGACTGATCCAGTTTGCCCACGGAGGAGAATATCCAGCTGATTAGGGACAGGGAAGAGGGAAATAGGGGAACTGGGGACACCAACGCATTATTTGCTCATTCAGTGTATCTAAATTTGGATAATAAAGAAAAAATAATAGGACTGGAGAGATGGCTCAGTGGTTAAGGCACTTGTCTCTAGTACCTAAGGCCCCAGGTTCAGTTCCCCAGGACCCACATAAGCCAGACCCAAAAGGTGGTAGTCCTGGTGTTCTCTCTCTCTCTCTCTCTCTCTCTCTCTCTCTCTCTCTCTCTCTGCTTGAAAATGAATAAATAAAATATTTTAAAAAGAAAAAGAAATAAACATGAGGCTGGAGGTTAAAAAAAAAAAACTACCTCCCAAATCCCAAATGAAGATGATCAGAAACTGACTACTTGAAACACAGTTAAAGCCAAATTTGAAAAGATTTTAAGATGAGCATTTCAAATTGCTAAAATCATAACAATGATATCTTTAAACCAACTTTGATTTCTGGTTATGTGAGCAGGGAACATCCTCCAGGAACTAGGAAAGAGACCACTTTCATGGCGGCCCACACCCACCAGCACTGTCAAGGTAAAGGCTAGCCCACTGGAACCAAAGGGGATGACCTTGTCCCTCAAGGCTTCGCTGGCCAGGTTTAGCAAGAAGAGGTATAAGACACTCGGTTCCATTTGAATTTCAGATAACGAATAAATGTTGTAATCGCAAGCTCCACAAAATATTTAGGACATGCTTTCATTGAAAAAATAATTTTTATGTGAAGCTCAAAGTTAGAAAGGTGTCTCATATTTTATCATTTCTACCCTTGCCTAAGAATACGGCAGAACAAAGGGCACACCTTTTCCTCAACGTTTCTTCAAGGAGGGTTCATACGTCCAGCTGACCCCACTCCAACTTCCTCCATTCCCTTAGAAATAAATGACTTCCTAGAAATAAATGACTTCTTTGATGGATTTAAGCACCATTTTCTACCAGGCTCCCCTTCCCTTGGTACACTTCCCATCCTGACTCCTTCCATGGGGGTGCAGGTACAGAACTCCTGTAAACTCGCTCACTTGCCTATTCTATTGTTGCTTTCCTAAGCAAAGACTTGCTTGGGGAAAATGTTTGGAGGTACTATTAAAAGGTTTCCTTGTTTGCCTTTTCCCCACACAGACCCCTCTCCTGCCCACACGGTCGTATGCCAGAAGCACATCATCCCCTGAGAATTCCCCAGTTATCGAGCACTGAGCCAGCAGAAGACAGACACTGCTAGACAGATGGACACTTTGGACACTGCCCCAGGACACTGCCTCAATTCTGACCGTCCCTCTGACCAACATATACCTCTGATTAGTGGTCTCCAGTGACCCTCTCTCTATACCCATACAGGTTTCATCAAACAGGGAAGAAATACTCTTGCTTTGGGGTTTCCAGAGGTGTAGCAAGACATTTTTGGCTAAAAGCACGGACATACTGGAAAAACACTGACATAATAGAACGAGACTGAAACTAACGATGCCATCCTGCAGTCTGTTTTCATTTGGTGCAGAGAAAACTAATTTTTGAGGGCATTTCCTTCACCTCTGTGATACTTTGCAGTTGGACTACTGATGCTTGGAACTTCGTTTTTTATCCTCTTTCTTCCCACTTTGGCCTAAGGATGGGGAAGCAAGTTATATATCAAAATCAGGATATCTCCGAGGCAGGTGATCTCTGCTCTGGATGGAGGCAGATAAAAGTTATCATTGGATATTCTTTGCAGCTCTTCCCATCCTATCAAAAAAATCCACTTTAAAGATCCAAAATATAACTTCCAAAAGGCTAAGGTGTGTTACCTTCCAGAGCAAGGCACCTGGGTGGGCTGGACGACCAGATAAGGTTGTGTAAGCACTCAAGGTACTCAGACCCCTCGAGTTTGAATCCAGGGAAGCAGCGATAGGCAATCACAGTCCCCACAGGGAAGGAGGTCTGGAAGTCGGAGATGTTTACGTAGCCATTGGATGAGGCTAGAGGCCTCAGACAGCCTGTGAATTGTGAAAGAAAAGGGGAAAGGTTTCACTTGGTCATCTTTGCACATGCAAAAGTCAACTAGAATACTGGAGCTCTTCAAGAATGCCCCACTGCAAAAAAAAAAAAAAAGTGATTGCAGACTTAGGCTAAGTGAAGCCTGACATTTGCATATAGATTTGAAATGGCACCACAAGGGCTGGATAAGGGGTTAAGAATGAAGGCGGTGGTGAGCAGGATATGGAATGGCACAACTCTAGTCAGGTAGTGCTGGCTCTGAGTGCACAGTACTGTTACCTTTTAAAAGGCACTGGTGCCAGCCCCATGCCCAGGTCTGGAGAGAGCCTGGGGGTCCTTATGTTTTTATACCTCTCTCCCCTCAGGGGCCATGAAGTGCTTTAAGTGGTTTTGGGGTGATGGTGGTGGCTTAGGTAGATAATATTTCAAATTCAATTGTGGAACAAAAACCTGAGGCAGTACCATTGGACTTCTGAGAGTCTGGCTGTTTTATGTGCAAAATAGGTGAGGAATCCTGCAATTGGGGGTTCTCAAATCTGAGAATTCCCTGGAGGGCTTGGAGGACAGACTGCTGAGCCACAAACAGGGCCTCTGTCTCAGCAGGTCTCAGTGGAGCCCAGGGCTCTGCTGTCTAAAGCTGGTGCCCATGTGGGGAAAGCTCTCAGAGGATATTGCCTTAAGGTGAGCCCACGAATCAGGCACTTTGTATCTAGCAGAGTGGAATCCTGCATTCCGACTTCTAAAATCACTAGCTGCCTTTAGGTCTTAGAGCCTATGCTGTTGGGGTGAATGTTCCCATTAGCACTGAATTCTGCTGTGTGCTGCATTCCCTGCAGTCATGCAAGTTTTACTGCCTTCAGGAATGTCGCTGGAGCTGGAGGGTACAGTGACATTGCAGAGGTGCTGTTCTTCTAACAGGGAGTATACATATGAAGTAAATAAGGTATATGAAAACATCTGTCCTTCTATTTGCTAAGTACAGTATGTTTGTGCCCGTGCATGATGGAGGACCGCTGAACCCCTCGCCAAAGCTGCCTTTGTTAGACACTCTGTCTTGAGGGCATCTCTCAGCAAATGCCTGTGTCTGGGCATCGTTGTGAGAGAAGCGAGGCACCAGGCTGCAGAACTTAAGGATGCACACGTTCTCTTGGTCTCTCAGTTAGATAGGGCCCACCTTTCCCAGCATGCACTGCTGTGTTGCATTCCCGGCTCCCCATTCCAAGCATCCCCCACCCCCACCCAGAACGAGTCAGCATTCAGGACGGACTGGATCTGAAAACAAGGTAGAGTGACATCCGTTTTACACAGTCTCGTGGCCTTACTTAGACTGCTGGCTTGCTTTTTGTTGTTTCATGAGCCCCAAACTGTGTTCATGTTGAAAGTCAAGTGTGAGGGTGTGTACTGGGATGAGAGGGATAGGATTTGGGGAAAAAATGGCTCAATAATTGAAAAAAAAACCCAAAAAGACAAGATAAACACATTAACAGGAGCAAAGGAAAGCACCAGCACTTTCCATGGCTCAGGGCAGGTGGCCCAAGTCATCATGTCGGATCCTCTTCCTTCAAGGAGCTCCAGTTCTGAGCCACTTGTGTGGGTAAGCTGGTCACTCAAATAAAACCCGACTCTGACCCATAGTGAGCAGGAGGCATCCAGACAAACCATAAAGTACCCACCAAAAAAAAAAAAGAAAACCAGCCTTCGTGCAGTCTTCCCCTGTCCCTCCCCCCTCCTCCAGAGGAGATGGCAGGGCTATAATTTGTGCAGCTAATCAGAGCTGAGAGGGAAAGATAGGCTCCCTCCTGGTCGGAGACAGCCTGTCCTAAATGTAACAGTAGAAAATGGCATCAACTCAATAGTTCAATGGGATTTCCATTTGCACGTCTAGGTAATAAAGAGGAGCCTCCTCAGGCCCTAGGCCTGGATCTATAGGTGCAAATAAAAGTTACAGAATAAAATGTCACTCCAAGAGCCAATTATAATCCCCCCAGGGGCTCAGAGGTGCCAGGCTGTCTAAGGCAACTCAGAATACTCTGCTCTTATGCCATGCCAGTCTGGCAGACAGAGAAAGTTGGTGCAGCAATAGCTGGAAGAACTCTCCCTCCTAAGGCTCAGGTTGGGCTGGGGCCAGGGCACAGGCCAGGCACCTCCTTGGTGGGATAGAGGGCTTTGAGGAGGAAGGACAGCAGGGCTGTGGTGTGGCACTGTTTGCAGAGCACCTCTTAAGAGTAGTCAGCCACGAGCCGACCAGTGGCGCAGGCCAACCTTTTTGCAGGTAACTGCTGCAGTCACTGCACAGATCTTATTGCTGAGAAGGCTCTATGAGCAGATATTAAAAGAAATAAGGGGCTGGAGAGGTGGCTCCATGGTTAAGGTGCTTGCCTATAAAGGCTAACAACCTGGGTTTGATTCCCCAGTGATGCATGCATCTGGAGTTCCTTTGCAGTGACCAGAGGTCCTAGTGCACCCATTGTCTGTCTGTCTGTCTGTCTCTCCTTGCAAATAAATAAATAATTTTTTAAAAAGGTGGATCAGAAGAAACAACACCCAGGGGTGTCTTGTGGCCTCCACATGCATGTGCACCTGCACACACATGAACATGTTTGCAACACACCAAAAGAAAGAAAGAACGAAACAGAGGACTAGGAGAAAGAGTAAGGGTATGTGGAAAACAGGAAGAGAAGTGGTTAGAGTCTGTGGTAATTTTCTTTGCTGTGATCCTGACAGTGGCAGAGACCTGGAACGAACCAGTGGTTAATGGATTTTATTTGAATGAAGAGACTGCTTATTGTGTAGAAAGTCCCCGAACAGGTAACTAAATCCTGTGTCTCCTCAGGACAGGCTAGCAACACGGGCATCGAGGAGGGGCATGTGATGCTTGGGCTGTCTCTGTCCTCGGTGGGGTCACGACTCTGCAGCTCCCGTGTAAGAAAACAATTTATTTCCGATGATGGGGCATGCAAAGCAATATCGGAGCCTGCCAGTTGTGATTTCCAAGCACAAAGTTAACATTCATCTCCACTTGACCATGCGGGTGCTTCTGGAGCAACTGCGAACACCCTCCTTCCCTCTCAAATTATGAATTATTTATTGGCCTTTTGGTCCAAATCACGTGTCAAGAAATAAAATCAGAATTAATATGAACTTGAGGGCTTATTTTCAAAAATAGGGCCCTCTATGTTGGCCAGGGCAAATTTAAAAAATGCGTGAAGATAAATATTCACTCTGTGCTTTGGAAGAAATTTGAATTTGATTGTTTTTCTGCTCTTTGTGAATGATGAAAAGGGTAAGACTATAGTCTTACCTCTCCTGAAGTAACTATAAATGCCTTGTTATTTCCATTAAGTACACAATAGTTCAGCTTTGTGTCCACAGTCCAGTTATAAGTCCCTAATTATTTCTTTTTTATTTTACTTTATTTATTTGCAAGAAGAAAGAGCGAGAGAGAGAGAGAGAGAGAGAGAGAGAGAGAGGCAGAAAGAGAGGGGGGAAGGGAGGGAGAGAAAATGGGCATGCCAGGGCCTTCAGCCTCTGCAAATGAACTCCAGATTTATGTACCACTTTGTGCATCTGGCTTTATGTGGGTACTGGGGAATCGAACTCAGGTGTCCAGGCTTTTCAGGCAAGTGCCTTAACCACTGGGCAATCTCTCCAGCCCAAACTCTCCAAATTCTTAAACAATTTTTGCTTTTCTAGAGGAAAGGGGATATTCTCCATGCTCGAGAGCAAGGGCTTTGCTGTCTCTACAGTAAATCTGAGCATATGGAGCTGAGTCATCAGAAGAGGTGAGGGAGATTCCATGAGCATTTCTGGGATGACAGGACAGGACCCACATGGGTGGCTTTATATTTTCCAGTCCTCATCTCTGTCGCTCTATTCGAGAAACATATACACCATCTAGAACGAAGCCCTAGACAAGAATAGCTAAGAACAGCGGCTCTTATCCCATACCTTGACAGATGGGCAGGTTATCCCATGTCCCGTCATCACGACATAAAGAAGCCAAGTTGTACAGGTCAGGGTACCGGATCTTGAATCCTTCATGACAGGTGATGACTAACTTATCTCCATGTCTGTATGTCTGGTTATGAATCTCAGCGTCTTCAATTTGGGGGATACGGCAATCTGCAATTGTGTAAAAAGGTAAACACATCACTTCCACAATTTGAAATGTTTAACAGCTTTATAAGAAAGCTCTTATTTTCAGACCTGGTCTCAGCCTAATAGAGGGTGCCTGACTTGTCACTAGGCGCTGGTGCCAATGACAAGCAGCAAGGCCTGCTTCACCGGAGTCACAGGAAGGGCCCAGCCTGTGGGGACCCCTTCACAAAAGGAACCTTATTTACTTACTGCCTGTGACACTTTACACTGTGCAGTTGACCTTCTGAATAAGTTTGGAAATAAATGAAGAAAGTCAAGAGTGAGCTGTGTTTGTAGGCAGTAAATAACCCCGAGCGGCCTGTCAGGCTGATCATTGCAACTACCCGGTGCCACAGGGTCTGGCTTGGAGCCTAATGAGAAGGTGAGGTGTGCAGAGCCATGGCCTCCTTTGATAAAGCATTTCCACTACCTTCCTTTCATGCTTTGAGAAAGACAATAAATGAAACAGCAGATACCCTCGCCAACCTCACGGAGGCTCAGAGTAGCCAGGCACACACTATCCTCACATGGAGTAGGGGAGGAGAAGGCAGGAAGACCAGCAAGGAGGCAAAAGCAGCAGCAAAATGCCAGAATACACACACTAAGAGGAGAGGATGGAGACCGTTAGCTTCCAACTGTATCTACTGCCAGTTTATCGGACAAGCTCTCTGCTCCTCACAACCATGTTGAGATCCTCTTTTTATTGCTTCGTCAACCCCTGTCCAACTAACACCATCTGGGTCTTGTCCGCTGATCACGACGGGTCATGTACGTGCCTCAAGTGCTGGAGGTGGAAGCCAGGGCCTTGGGCATGCTAGGTCAACACTTTACCACTGAGCTCTGTGAAGCTTTCTGATTTTAGGTGTATATAGGTTTATAAGTATAGAGATGAACTGAGCTCCAAATTTAAGGGTTATTCTTTTTTTTTTTTTTAAACAAGGCAAAATCTAAGAACAGCACCTTGCCAATCATGGACACTTCCTCCTGAAATTCATCAATATTCTAGAAGCTTGCTTGCCTCTCAGCCAGTCCCCAAAGTGTACTGAATGCACAATGTGACTAAAACAGCCTGAATAAGAGTCCGAAGGGACTGGAGAGATGGCTCAGTGAGAACTGTTTGCCTTTCATGTATGAGGACCTGAGTTCAATCCTCGGTACCCACAAAAAATGCTCTAATCACAGTGCTGGGAAGGCAGAGGCAGGCGAATCCCCAAGGCTCACTGGCCTGACAGTCTAGCCTAATCGGTAAGCTCCATACCAATGAGAGGCCCTGTCTCAAAGGTGGTATTCCTAAGGATGACATACCAGTTTGTCATTTGATTGCCACATGCACACACAAGTACCAGCACACACACACACACACACACACACACACACACACACACACACACACACACGGGAGCTCTGACCTTCGGCTAGGAAGGAATGAGGTCACTGCGGCTGACTGTGTGGCTCTGAAGAGCTTTGGTTGTTTGTACAAAGTCCCATCCGGGGAGCTAGGGGTTGGCACTGGGTCTCCTGCGAGCAGGGGGAATCCCAGAATCAGAGCATCAGTGATGGAAAGACTCAGGCAGAAGAAGGCCTCCCTGAGAGTGGAGCACCTGGAAGCTGGGGAGTGAGGAGCAGTGGCCATTCATGCGTGGAGCATCTGTGAGGCAAGGTGTGCCTCTGTCACCACCACTGGCTCGAGAGCAGGGCATTGTTAGCTGTGCCACCCACTTCCTCCAATCTTGTTTCCTCACTGCCATACCTGTGTACACACCTGCAACTAAGAAATGCAGAGGGGAGCCCCCTGAACCCCTGACTCAAACCCTGATCTCGAACTCTTGTTCACTGGCATTCAACATAGTGCGGTCCCCTCCTCTTTCTCTCAGGACACTTATTATCAGGGCCAGGAATTCTACATAGAGTTTTGGCTAGAAAATTGTCTTTTGGTTTCAAGTTTACCTTTCACATTTTTGTTTCAGGCTATGGAAAGGGGTTTTCTAAATATTCATGTTTAACCAGTATTTTTTTCCTCCTAAAGTAGTTGAATTTCTCCCAAATCAACTCTAGAATAGTTCTGACTAGAGTCACGAGATAATTGACAACTCTTTGCACACCACTGCTGCTGTCTTCTTAATGGAAAATGTGAATTATGTTTTTTTTTCCAATGGCACTTGGCAGAAATTATTCACAGCAAATAAAAACACATTTATCAAAGCATCTGTCTGTAAAATCAGGGCTGTAAATAGTTTTGTGGCAGTAATTTATATGTCTAAACAACTATTTTCATGATGGACTTAAAACGTGTTCAAGAATTAGCTGGCACAGTCAGGGGATAGCCAGCTTTAAGAGTAAAGGCAACAGACAGAAGGTCCATCTGGGTATCACAGACATGCACATTGGCTGACCAGGACAAAAGAACCCAGGCCTTGTTCCAAGGTTGATGTCTCAGCCTACGGTGTTTAGTGTAGACTGCTTTGAGCTTCTAATTAGAACTTCAGGTTTCTACAATCAGGGGTTGGGTCTACTACAGAGCATGGCATGGGCTTGGAGGTGGTGCCAGCCTTCAAATCCATACTCTGGTCAAAGGGTGGGGGGAGGCATGCCGATTGGCTAGTGATGTGTTAGAGTTCAATCCCACCAAGGTGGAAAAGCCAAGGTGGGGCCATGTCATTGTAAGAAAAAAAAAAAAACCCTAACAGATCCATGCCAACAAAACCCTGAATTTTATTACATGTGTGGGGGGAGGGGCCGAGGTTGACAATGGTTCATTCCTCAACACTTTCTATCCTACGTTTTGAGACAAGGTCTCTCACTCAATCTGGATCTCATTGATTTGGCCAAACTAACTACTCAGCAAGCCCTAGGGATTCTTCTGTCTCCCCACACCAGTGCCAGAATTATAGGGGTGCTCTGCCATGCATACCCTGCATTTTGTGAGTGCTGGGAGCACTCCAAACTTAGGTCTTCATGTTTGTGTGGTAAGAACTCTCCACACCGGGCAATCTCCCTACCCCTTCCCACCCCTCAACTTTAACAGAAGGAAAGTTCATCCATGTTCATACACTATGTCTGGCATCTACTACCCCCCGCAGAAGGAAGGAAGGGTCCAGCAAGATGGTATCTGGAATGAGTATGTCTGTGACAGAAAATCACCATGGACTTTTATTTTTTAGAGAAAGAATCCAGGACCTTGCATATCTAATAAGCACTTAACCTGCATCAATGCTGAAGTTTCGGACAGAAATAAAGACGCTCCTTGACCTATGGTGCGGACATACCTCGAAAGGCTCCTTGCAAACCGAAAGGTGAAAGTGTATTAATGCGCCCAACCTACCAAGCCTACTTGTTAAAAGTGTCAGTCATTTCACTTCATGATTTAGGGCTGACTCGGAGCTTCTGCTCGATGTCACTGCTGGGCATCGAAACATATCACTAACTGGGGAAAGCACATAATTCCAGCTGTGAAGTAAGGCTTCTACTGAAGGTGACATTGACATTGACATCATTGTAAAGTCAAAAAAAAAAAACCAGTTAAGTCAGGGACTGTATGTGACATAATTTTCTATTGCGTAAGTTCATCCAGTCAGAAAGAATTTTTGAAAGCCACTTCAAACATATTATTCCCAAAGATTGTAAGAAGCATTTATCAATATCTGATTGTGTCATGTTGAATCTGACCAACAATTAGAACTTAGGTCCATGAGGCACAAATGGGCATGCTCAGGCGGCAACCAGAGGGATATCAATAGCTTCCATTCTGGAAACCATTTTTCACCAGCCCACAGCTGTCATTACTACTGTTCCTTGCTCCTAGCAACAATGGGAATTCCGTATAATGAATGCATAAAAGAAGGAAGAGAGATCCTAAGGCAGAATCACACAGCTATTCCTAAATACAAATTAACTTATCAGATTAGTTGCAGAGAGCACAGTCTTAACAGATAGAGTAGTAACAGTAAAAAAAAAAAAAAAAAAAAAAAACAAGATGTGCCATACATTGGATTTACTTTTCTTTAAAATGTTGGCTATATGTGAAAATCAATTTAGGTTTCTTAAAAACGTCATGCTTCAACATGCATCATGAAAATAAATATATGATATGAACTCTGAGATTCACAATCCACATTAGTATATTAAAAGCTCCAAAATTCTTGCTGTAAAGAATTTGACTAAGCCGGGCATGGTGGCGCACGCCTTTAATCCCAGCACTCAGGAGGCAGAGGTAGGAGGATTGCCGTGAGTTCAAGGCCACCCTGAGACTACACAGGTCAGCCTGGACTAGAGTGAGACCCTACCTCTAAAAACCAAAAAAAAAAAATTTTGACTTAATTTCAATAAAATCAACATTTTTAAAGCTAACTTACCTATCTATCTGTTCACTCACCCAGTTAGTAACTACTGAACCCTTACCCTAGATTACCCTAGACACAGTAGTATATCCTAGTTGTTGGGGACACAGAAGAAAAGTCATTGAAGAAATTTTTTAAATAATGGATTAAGCACTTCAGCAATATTTATTTAAAAACACATATGCATCTGTGTTTATGCAATGCATATGTTAAATATGTATACATGTTTATATATTAAACATTCTATTTATGTGCTTTACATATGCTATTAAATATATTGAATTTTTAAAAAGCCATGGTTTCTACTTTTAGAGCACTTGCATGGAGGGAGGCAGCTAACAGAAAAATTAAGAGGCAAATGAGTTGGAAAAATAAGAGGCCAGGTTTACCAGGATGATGTGCACATAAGGTGGTAAGATAGGGGGTGAATCCGGGCCTCATTTAATTGGACAGACAGGATCAGAGCCTCTGAGGAAATGACATTTATTAAGCTGAGACCTGAAAGGTAACAAGGATCCAATTACATGTGGGTCCGGGGAGTAATATTTCAGGCAGAGGATCTGCGGGTGCAAAGACCAGAAAGGAGTGTGGTTATCCTGGACTACTCGGGGGAAGGAAGGGCCAGCCCATGGAGAACCTGGCAGACAGAGGGCAGAGTGGGGGTTTTATTTTAGTGTGACAAGGAGTTATTGGCAGGGTCTGACCTGTATTCGCCGAGGATTTGTCAAACAAACTATGAAGGATTAATCATAGCCAGAGAACAGTGTGGCTTTTACCTCATTTCCTACGTGGGAACCGACAAATGCTTAGAATGTCCTGCCTGGGATGGGTTTCTTGTTTACCTGGTGGCTTTGGGCCATGCTACATTGTCTAGGTGATAGCCCTTGGGCCACACAGTATCACAGCTCAACTTCTGCAGGCACTAGAGGCCAAGGTCAGCCTAATGACCAAGCCTCGATAAAGTACTGGACGAGTAAAGCTTGGTGAGTTTCCCTAGCTGTGGATATTCTGTGTATATTGTCATAAACTGTTGCTTCAAGAAACAGACACTGTACCCACAGCTCCACTGGGAGGGACAACTAGATTGTGCCTGGTGACTCCTGGATCCTGCCCTGTGCACCTCATCCCTTGTCTGATTTCACTCTCTGTCTCTTCACTGTAACACAACTTGCCCATGAGGATAATGATTTTTCCTATGTTCTATGAGTCCTACCGCATTAAGTGAACTTAAGGGTGGCCTTGGAGAGCTCCAAACTTGCAGAAGTTGGTCTCAGGGACTCCTGGACTCTGAGTCACTGAATCCTGTTTTTACATATTCTCTACTCACAGCCTGCATAATCCCTATCATTCCAACACAGCTCAGAGGACAATGTTCTGACCCCAGTTTACTCAGGATCAGGCTACAAAAGCTGAGTGTAATCAGCTGCGGCAAATGACATTAGGACAAGCAATCAGCACAAAGCAAGGAAAAGAAACAGGTGATGGTTGACACTGCTCAGAAGGAAGCTGTACGAAGAGAGAGGGTGCTTCTTAGAAAAAGAGATGTCACCTCGCGGGGTGGTTCTGCTTCATAAGCAGGGTTGGTCTAGGCTGTTTCTTTCTTCTCAAACACAGCACCTTAGACCATCCTGACAATGGTGTTTCTTTCTTCTTTAAAAGACATTGATTTTTATGAAAGCCAAGGAAGCAATAAGAATAGGACACTCCCATACCCGTGGCTCACAGATGAGTGCTAATGTGGAATTATTCTGTCCTGGTTGATGACCACTGAGAAAAAGCCAGGTGGTAAGCAGGCTTCTTTTGTTTGGTTCCTTAAATTTTTTTTAAGTTCTCTCCCTCCTGAGAATAATGGCTCTGGAGTTGTAGGGGCTTCCAGATGTCAAGCACCCTACCATAGTAAGATAGCATAAGCCCCCATTTCTATAAAAGCACAGGCTGTCAGACCTGGACCTCCCCAGTGTGAACCAAAGCAGGGGACCTAATCACAAGTCCAAAAACAGCAGGTGAACAGGGCCTGCTCAAGGATAATGGAGGGGAATAGGAAGGATGTTATGAAACAAATAAAAACCCAGCCCCCTTTATCTGTTCATGTCAACCTTTTAGGCTTTTCTTGTTAATAAACTGTTGCTTCATTACATTTTTCTTCTCATCTCCTAATTCTTTACTGGATGGAGAAGAACCCACTGCTAGCCAGTATTACACGGTTTCTTCTTTTCCTCCTTCCTCGCTCTTCTTTCTCTTTCTCTCTCTCCTCCTTCCTTTCCTTGTTTCCTCCTCCTACTCCTCCTACTCCTCCTCCTCCTTCTTCTTCTTCTTCTTCTTCTTCTCTCTCTCTCTCTCTCTCTCTCTCTCTCTCTCTCTCTCTCTCTCTCTCAAGATCTTGCTCTGTCACCCAGGATAGCCCTCCTGCCTTGGACTCCCATGTGCTGAGATTACAGCCTGCACTGCCATGCCTAGCTTTACAGAGTAGTTCTTTGTGCATTCTTAGCTGTTTACCCTGCTGGGGTTAGACTTCTTGCTCTACACCCTTCTAAGCATATAAGAAACATTTATGAAAAGTAACCATTCTTGTTATAGTAGTTTCCTTCTCATTACTGAGATAGTGCTTATGGAAGAAAAGGGTTTATTTCTGACCTGCAGTTTTGAGGGGGAAGTTTCATCATGGTGGAAAAAAACATGGCAAGGGCAGAGACATCTAGGCATCACATCTCCACATATCAGCAGGGAGGAAGTAGAGAGAATGAGACAGTCAGGACTGTTAAACAGGACTGGATTTTAAAATCTCAAAGTCTGCTCCCAGTGACACACCTCCTCCAGCAAGGCTCCACCTCTCAAAGCTCTACCAGCTAAGGAACACAAACACAGGAGGCTCTGGAACTAGGACACTAGGAAAATATAAGAAGTCTCAACAAGCTGCAAATGGCTGAAATGACAGAGTATGTTTTCTGGTTACAATTAAAACAAGATAGAGACGAAGAGATAGAAAGACCCCTTGTTTAGAAACTGAGTGATCCCTTTCTAAATTGCTCATGGGCCCCCAAAGAAGCAGCAAATAAATAGTATTTTGAATGGAATCACAATAAATTGTGCATATTGATTTGGAAGCTATGCAATTAAAAGTGTAGTGATCCATTTGTCTTTAAACTTAAATACACATAGAAAAGAGAAATATTTCAAAACCAAGACTATATATATATATTCTAATCAATTGTTCAAGTTTTTTAGTTAGTTGGTGTCTTTCACTCCTGTGTGTTCTGTGATTGTGGGTGCGTTCTTAAAGTTCTAGTACCTTTTGCTTTTATAAATCCTGAAGTACATTATTGGAGACATCCAAATTTAGAATTATAATTTAGCACTTAAGGATAGGCAATCAAAGCCAAAGGAAATGCATGGAAGTAAATAATAAAAAATAAGTATAGTATTAATGAGACAGAAAAATAACACAGCTAAGAGGTTCGGCAGAATCAAATATTGGTTCTTTAACATTAAAATTTGTAAATCTTGGATAAAACTGATCAAGAACTAAAAAAAGACAGTACACATAAGCATGAAAGAATAAAACCATATCCTGCCTTTTAAAACATAAGTAGGTGATACCAAAAAAAGACTTTAAATTAAGAAATTACAAAATTTAGACGGAGTCAAATTTCTAAAACAAATATTTTTATTTGCACAACTTTCCAAAACTGACACAAGAAGAAAATGAATGTAATACTTTTGTCAAAGAATTAAATATAATTTAAAACAGAAAGTCTCCCCACAAAGCAACTACCTAGGATGCCTTCCCATAAATTCCACTGAATAGTTATGGAAGAAATAACAACAGTCTCACCCAAACCCTGCGTAAGGTGTTTTCTTCTGAAGGTCACCAACCAACTTGTTTATGGTGTAGCCTAATCTTGTTACACTATGTGGAAGGAAAACATTTAGACCAATCCACTTCATCAACATAGATGCAAAACTTAAAAATAAGACATGAGCAAACGCAATCCAGCAGTAAGTAACAAAGAAAATGCATTGCAAGCAAATTGGGTTTATTCCAAGAAGCCTACATTGATTTAACATTTAATAATCAGCCATGTGGCTCGCTGACATTAACAGAATAAAGGACTACATTACCATCTCAATAGACGTGAAAAGCATTGGATAAAGTTTAACATCCATTCGTGATTTTAGGGGAAAAAAGCTTAATGAGCTAAGAATTAAATAAAATACCCTTAATATAATAAAGTATATCTTTTTAAAAGAATCCATGGCAAAAATATTGAAGTCATCTATGGTGGTTTGAATGCAAAATGTCCCCTATATTCATGCATCTGAATATTTAATCTCTAGCTGGTGGTTGGTGCTGTTTGGGAAGGCTGTGGAACCTTTAGGAGGTGGAGCCTTGCTGGAGGAAGTGTGTCACTGGGGCAAGCCTCATGGTGTCACAGCCCAGCCTTGGTTTCCTCACTCATCTCACATTCTCCCTCTACTTCCTCCTTACTCATGTGAAGTCAGTTTTCTGCTCCTGCCATGCTTTCCCCATAATGATTGGCTTCCTCTCGGAAACTATAAGCCTAAAATCAACCCCTTTCTTCCTGAAGCTGCTTCCGATCAGGTATTTTGTTCAGCAATGAGAAAGTCGCTGACAGAGCATCCATTTGAGACTGGAACAAAACCATGATGTTCACTCATTCACTTCCATCCAAATCTGTACTGGAGTTCGTAAATAAAGCAGGAACCCAGGGGAAACCAAAGGTAATAGGTCAGAAAGAAAGGCTGTCTTGTTCATACATGACATGATGATGTGCGTGGTAACCCCCCAAAATTTAAAAAGATAAATGGTAAATTAACAGGTTTAGTATGTATGAGTATTGAAAGATCATTAATTTAAAAATAAGACTTAAACCTTTTATTATATCAAAAAATGTGGGGCTGGAGAGATGGTTAGAAGTTCAAGGTATGTGCTGACAAGCCTGTCCATCCAAGTCAGATTTTCCCCAGCACCTACATGAAGCCAGATGAAAAGTGGTGCACACATCTGTGATCCCAAGCTACCTACAGCATCGGGAGGCAGATCCAGGAGAATTTGCAGCTTGCAGATCTGGTAGTCAGGTGCATGCAGTGGAAAAACAAGACAACAGTGGAAAAAGAAGATGGACATCTTGATGTTGTCTTCTGACCTCCACACAGACCACGGGCATGTGTGTGCCCATACCCACACTTATACAGACACACACCCAAATAAATAAAACCAAATCTTAATTCCTGGGCATAGATAAGACAAACGATTAGACCTCCATATAGGAAATTACAAAACATTGAGAAAAACTATTAAATTCTCTGAATGGAAAACTCAGTACTGTGAGGCATTATCTTCCTCAAAACTTAACGATAAATCCAATATAATAATGTTAATGATTCAAACTTGTTTTGACAATTCACATGGTGATTCTAAAATTTATATGGAAATGTAAAAGGCTAAGAAAATTCAAGGTACTTTTGAAGGAGCGAAGCAAGCAGGAAACATGCTTTACCACAGTTGAAGACCAACTACACAGCAACAGATATGAAAACAGTATCTTATGTAACACAAAGACAGACAGACAGACAACCAGACCAGGAGAACAGTGCATCGCCCTGAACCAGGACATCCACCTCAAGACAAAGGTGGTCCTGCAGAGCAGTGGCACTGTGATTCCAGTGAACAGTGCCACACTGTGTTATATACAAATCCAAGCCCAGAGGGATGCGGGATCTAGATGTGATCTAGATAGAGAGAATGTCTTTACAATCATAATACAAAACCAGTTTCCAACACAACAAAGAAAACTTCACAAAACTCCAGCACAAAGAACAAGATCGATAAATTTGACTACATTCAAGTTCAAAATATTCTGTTGATCACACTGATAATAAGAGTCAAACCGCAAAGTATAGGACAGATTTGCAGCACCTATAAACAACAAAAGACTCATATCCAGTGTACATAAAATCTCCTAAAAATCAATATGGAAAAGGCAACTAATCGATAGATGGTTTAGTGAATTAAGGAAGCACTTCCCATGAGAAACAACAAGCTATCCAATAAGCACACAGAGAGGTTCTCAATTTCATTATTTACTGGGTAAATGTATAGTCAAGCCAGGGTGTGGTGGCATATCCCCACAATCCCAGGGCTCAGGAAGCTGAAGCAGGAAGACTGTACACATAAGACCAGCATGAGCTACAAAATGAGATGATTTGTCTCAAAAAATAAAAAAAGGGCTGGGAAAATGTCTTGGTAGGTAAAAGGGCTTGTGGTGCAAGCATGAAAAGCTGGATTCATCCTGACTTTGATTCCCCAGCTCCCACCTGAACCTGGATGCATATGCCTAAAACTCTCGTCCTATGGGGCGCAGAGTCTGGATAGTCTCTGGTTCAGCCAATCTGACTGAAATGGCAGCTCTGGATTCAATGAGAGGTTCTGTTTCAAGGAAATACACAGATGAATGACAGAAGAAGATATCCTATGTTCTCTTCTGGCCTCTGCACACATGTGTATAGGCATACGACATACCAGACATACTGTACATGTACACATGCAAAAAAATGCCTTAAAGAAGTAAAACCCAAAACAACCCTCTCCCCAAAGTGGGAGATATCACTATTATCATTATACCACTACATAACTGCCAGATGGATAAAATACTGTCATTATCAAATGCTGGCAAGGAACATACTCTGTGGGTGGGAATGTAGGTTGGTACAACCACTTCTGAAAATTTGCAGTAGCTTTTAACACTATGTTACGTAGCATTTAGCTCAGCAGCTCCACTCTGGTGTAGCACCAACACAAATATGGTGTGAGCATATCACTCACCGTCAAGCATGCACTATTTATACCAGACACCAACTGGAAAACCTTGAATTTCCATGAACACCAGAATGTTCCAAGGACAGTTGTGTCCATAGCTTAGAACACTATGTGGCAATAAAAATGATCAAATTTGAGCTGCATGCAATAATATGTACAGATTTCATAAACATAAAATTAATCATGCAGAAAATAACTTTTATTCTATGATTCCATGTATATAAACCCCAAAGTAAGGCAAAGGAAATTAAATACACAATAGCATTATGCTGTATGCCAGGCAGGTGCCCTTATGTGAAGTGACAATGAAGTTGTTGGTCCCTTGTTATCATTCACCAAAATGTTCAGTTTTATGTACTCCCACTATCAATAATGTATTTTAAAATTTTATAAAAGGTTAGGATAATTGAGAGCAAATTAACCCAGAACAGAGGATAGCGGAATTCACTGAAAATGTGGCCATCTTTCCCTTCTCAGCCTGAGCCTCCAAGTCTACAAGGAGAAAGTACTGAACAGAAGTTTTTTTTTAATCTTAAATATATATATTTATTGTCCATGATGTGTTACATTATTCAGTGGGCAAACAATGAGTTGTTATCCCCTGAACAGAAGTTTGAGGAATGAATGTCTGAGATTTCCCAAAGCATACAACCCTAATTATTTGACAGAAAAAATTTCTAGAAGGCAATTTGACCTCTTATCTTACTGCAGATTATGAAAGCTGGTAGAGAAACTGGATTTGGTTCAGCATCTCGCCTTAGAGGACAGATCTTCACAATTTAGTTTTTACTTCTCTTGATAAACACACTTTTAATTATCTTTAAAGGAACTTTGAGGTCACTTTCCACCTTCTGTAAAGCAACACTCATGTTCAACAATAAGGAAGAGGTAGAAAGTACTGGGTGGCCCAGAGTGAGCTCACAAGAATAATTGAAGAATGCATTTCATTATTTGATGCTAGGCAGGTGATTTGCCAAACTGCCCAGCCATGAGTGTCTTTTAAATGCTGGTTGATAACTTCCAGAGCCTCTGCCCACTGTATGATGCTCTACTTCTCGAAGGCCCAAGGCACCTCGAGGAGTGCGGACCCACCAGCAGAAGACTCGCCTGCAGGTGCTCGCTAACTTCAGATTCCAGTGAGAAGAAAGCTTTTAGCTGGTGTGGTGGTGCACATTTTTAATCCCAGCACTGGGAAGGCAGAGTAGGAGGATCACTGTGAGTTCTGGGCAGCCTGGGACTTCAGAGTGAGTTCCAGGACAGCCTAGACTACAGTGAGACCCTACCTCAGAAAAGCAATAAATAAATAAATAAAGCTTTGAGCATGAAGCCCGGAAAGGCATTTTTCTCACCTGTCTATGGCAGGCCCTGTGAAGTCAGAGGTTGAGATGTAGTTCAGTGCAGGTGAACGACAAGACAGAGGCTGGCTTGGAATTTAACAATCTTTGCAGCTGTGTTAGCCTGAGCACCATGGGCTCTAGCCTGAGCTGGCGTGTGTGCACTCTGAGGCCTCTGACTTGCAAACCCAGTGTGGGTCTACAGAGTCTCTCTATTAGAAGCAGGCTCAGAAGATGCTGCCCGAAGAGGTCCCACCAACCCCAAATGCTCTTCTAGACTAGCTTGAGAGAAGACAGAATCCCACCACCATGCGGAGGTTGGAAGGGCATCTTGGGGTAGCCTTGCATTTTTCATAAGCGGTCATCCTAATTCTGAGTCATTTCGACTGTGAGCTTGTGAAAAACTGCTTTCAGGGGAATCTCCACAGTCAGCTAGATGTTCAAGGTTGCCACCAATCATGGTGTGACCTTTCCACACGATCTGAACACGTGCTGATATTGTCATGGCGATTTGCCTAATAATTCTGTGATTTAAAACCACCCCTGGAGCCCCAGGGCTCTTATATAGACAGGGCAGGAACACAGTGCTCACATGACATGGAAGAATACAAGGGTTATGTCTGTGGTCAGTGAAGGAACCATGCTGCCCTGATTGGGACTGTCCATCTACACCGCGGGGCTTGGTGGTGAGGCTTGGGAACCTTCCCTGTGGCAGAGAGCTGTCATCTTGCCACAGTGATAACTGATCATTTCTGTCGCTTCTCTTTGCAGGATATGCCCCAGTATGACCTGACCTTATTTCCTCTGGATTTTTAAAAATCCCCTTTCAAATTATGTCCACATTCAAGTTAAAGGAATCTTTTAAAGAACAAAACCCAAACTCACATGGAAGCTACAAGGGAGAGTAGGGGTGAAAGGTGACTTCTGTTAACAGTAGCAGAAGTGAGAAGTGGCAGTGGCCCTGGGGACAGGTGGAGACAACCCTCTGCTTGCTCCTACCTTAGAAGATGGAAAATGAGAATATCTTTGGGGAAGACATGCGAAGACCTGCCCTTGTGGGCAGAGGCTGTTGGTTTTGATAACCCGTGTCTAAAGCAATAAGAAAGGAGCTTGAGCTGGTAGAAAATGCACCTGAGAAGAAAAGCATGCTAAATAAAACATTTTTAAAGCTTCCATCTGTTTGGGGAAGGTTCTGGAGGTAGAAGACAACTCAACTTAATATATGAGCAGCTGTAAAAAGGAACAAGACTCCCGGCTTTTGAAAAATGCCCATACCCCACAGTTTCAATGAATAAAGGAGCCGGCTGCCAACTTTACTGCCAGCATTAGCTTAAGAGTCAAGTTGAATCTTTTAATTAAAAATTTATAATGTAATAATAATACTTAAACTCACATTGCACCCTTCCCTCAGGAAGCTCAAAGAGCCTTCTTAACATCAAATTATTCATCTTTTATAGCCATCCTGATCAGATCTATGGGAGCCAACATATTTTAGTTAAGTATTTTAAAATGGTGCTTGATGGGAGAATTCTATTTTCCTCACTCTTTCTTTCGCATGCTGCAAGGACCTCACACATAGAGACCCGGAGAGCTGGGGGCATCGTGGGAACAGTGTTCTATGCCGTCTATAGCTAAGACAGGCAGCCAGGTAACTGGAGCTGGAGGCAGAAACACAAGTGAGAAGGTTCCTGGGTGTGCACTGAAAACCGAGGTGTGTCTTGAGAGCTTTTAGAAACACCTCTGTGTTGTGGAGCAATTTTCTCCAAATTGAAACAGTCAATCTAATGAAACTTACCAGGCCCAGGAAGCTCAGGCAGTTCTGAGTTTCACAGGCTCGTCTCCAAGCTTATAAGCACTGACAGTTGCTGGGGAGAGGAGACCAGACTAGAGGAGTCAAAGAGCCAGCTTGAGACAGTTCCAGGACACAGCTTCCATCAGCCATGATGAGGGGAGGGCTAGCTTTTCGTAATGTAACTGCCTGTCACCCATGCTCCTATAACTAACCCATGTAAATTTACTAAGCTTGATTTGGGTGGAACTGTCTCTGTTATGTGGTCTGTGCCCTTCTTGGGGTGAAGAGGCACATGTTTATGACTCCCTAGGAAGTCATGCACCACCGTGCCTGGACTCCCACTGTTCAGATTAACTAAGAGAGGCCCTTGAAGTGAGTTCCAAATGCTGTTTTTTTTTTTCAAAGTCCCGAGATGGTTCTGACAGGCGGCCTGGGCTCCACACTACCAGTGCTGTGACAAGAACATGGAGCTTGGAGTCAGGACACCAGTTCCATTCATTCCCAGAACACTTGATGGACACCTTGCAAAAGTCCCTTAAACTCAGGCCTGTGTCTTTATTTGTTAAAGACAAACTGACACTCTGGTGGTAAGATGAATGGTCTCCAAGCTGGGGAGCTAGCTCACAAGCACGAGGAGCTGAGTTTGAACAGCAGAACCCACATAAACAAAAGCCTGGTGTGGTAGCATGCCCTTGAAAGGCCCATGTCCAGGAGGCAGAGAAAAGCAGATTCCTGGGGCTTGCTGGCCAGCCAGTCTGCCTAATTGGTAAGTTACAAGCCAGTGAGAGACTCTGTCTCAATAATTAATTAAGAAATTAAAATTAAAAGGTGGACTGTGCCTGAGGAAGAACAATGGCCAAGCTTGTTCTCTGGCCTCCACACTCATACATACACACACACACACACATGAATGGTCCCCCCAAGAAACCTGAAAAACACTAGGGAAAATCATTTCTCTTCTTGGCAAATCCATATCAGGCTACAGCCCTGAGTAAGAGAATGTCAAATCTCTTCCATGAGGTGTTTTGTTAAAATTGCAGATTCCTTGGCCCTGAACCTCACATTCCAGTACAGAAAGTCTGAATAGGTATTTTCAACAAGTTCCGAGGCAGGGGATCATGGGCATAATCTTAAGCGGCAGTGCCCTGGCACAGGTGTGGCTAGGAAGAGGGCCTCCCTTCACGATGGTGTGGATGAGAGCTGTCTGCTTGACACACAGGCAATATACAGGGTTTCAGAGTACATGGTGCTGTCATCACCTGTGCAATGCAACACCATGCCACCCAGATGACATTGTTCTCCTAGGTTGAGGGAATCTTGTTCTACATAGAAGAGGCTGTTCTTTGGGGGACACAGCAAGTCTCCTGGGGGCACACATTCTTCTCTATGCCATGGCTCCTGATGGTACCTTTAAGCCTTGATCTTTGCCTAGCACTGTACCCAGGGTTTGGAGGGTTGCTTAAACAATGCTCCTCTGCTCCTCTCCAGCTGAAAGGAAGAATCTTATGGCCAAGTCTTCTTCTCAGATAGTTCATTTTAAAACAAGCAAGTGCTCAGCAGAAGTGCCTGTAAGGTCTCTTTGTGGTATCATGCTGGGATTAGGCGGAGTGTCACTGTGGCTCTAAGCCATCTGGGTACCTGCTCAGGAAGACACCTTTAAACAAGCTGCCTTCTAGGGCTGGGGACTCCAGCATAATGAATATGCTTTGCTTAAGATGGATTTATCTGCAAGTGACATAAAACAGAGTGACCAAGGCAACCAGTGCCTGTTCTCAGAGTTGCTCAAGCAATCTGGCTGGAAAGGGAAAGGTTCCCTCCACCTCACAGAGAAAGCTCAGAGGAAGCCCTCAAATATTAAAACCCATTTCATAAAAATTTAAGTCTGCAGCAGCTCTCCCCTAGTCTCCTTCTACTTCCCAAAGCACCCATTCCAGGAAAGAAAACTCAAAGGGGAAAAGAAAGCTGTGTTTCCACATCCAAAGTCTGCTGTCTCCATGCAAAGGTTCTCAAGGGACACCCTGGACCCATTCCTATCAAGCCTCCTGCTACACAAAACTGACTTTTAAAACAGTCATAACACCCTTCCCTGGAATGAAGCTACTAAGGAGAAAGGACTTAGGTGCAGTGCAATATTGTTTCACAGTCTGAAGGGGAAATCTTGCCAACATAGGAGCTGGGTGGGATTAATTATTTAGCATTTTACTTAATAAAAACAAAAACTTCAGTCTTGCTAGTATACCCAGTGCATAAGGACTCATGTGTTCTGCAGCCCAGCTGAAGCAAAGACGGTAAGCAAGGAGAAACTGCCACGGATACTGACCAGCCACAGGCCTGGCAAGCCATGGGTTGAATTTTCTCCCCTGCCTGCCCCAAATATTTGTTCATACTATGAATGGGTCCTGAATCGACTTTATTTTAGTCTCGTTGGGATAATCTCCTTTTAAAATGCTTTTTGTTTTCTTTTGAGACAGGGTCTATGGTGTAGCTCAAGCTGGCTTCAAACTTTCAGTTCTCCTCCCTCAGCCTCCCTAGCGCTGGGATCACAGCGTCCTTTGCTACCTCTGGTCGATTTCAGGTAGGTAAGCTGAACTGAATCAGCACAGTGCTGACTCCAGCTGTCTGTGCAGGTCCTGCCATGTATGCTCAGTGCTTGCAAAGTCAATTCATGACAGTCAATCACATCTCATCTCTACTCATCTTAGGACAAGTAGGAAAGAGGGCAAATGCCCCTGTGTGACTTCACTGGCAAGGCAAAAGCCCAGGTGAAGACTGGCACCCTGACCTCATAGGCCAGCAGCTCTGCCTACGAGACATGTTCTCAGTCCTCTGCTGACACCATGGTTTCCTCTCCACTCGATGCTTTCATCTGGGCTCAGGGGTCCTCGAGTGATGAGCTTCTCTGAGAAAAACAGATGTTGTCACCTTTATCCAAGGCAGCTGTGACCATGCAGCAGAGATGACACTGGGCCTGTTGACATGCAGCCATAGAAGAAGGAGTGTGAGGGTGATCATGAGACTCTCACCTGGGCTCTCAGCCACCTCCTGTGGCAGCTGTACACACTGACATGTGTGAAGTATGCAGAGAGGGAAAGTCAAGGCATGAGGGCTCCATCTATGCAGCTATGGGGAGGTGGTCATCTGTATGAGATGCTATAACTTTGGGTCTCAATGTTCCTGTAAGTTACCTCTTGCCCATAAACTAGTCTGTCATGTGTGCCCTGCCTACGAGGAAGAAGAGTCCTGAAGGCCATAGTTCTACCCAGGTGACTCAGAGATGCATCCATACTTCTCACGTTGGAAACTTCCGGTGCCATGGAAGGAATGTGATCACTGTAGTGTCAGTTCTTCAAGTCCAGACGTACGGTGAGTTTCTCTGGGACAAGCAATCTGGATTGGAATGAAGTGGCCAGGAGAGAAGGGAAGGCAGCTGGCATGTGTGGCAGAATGAGGTGGGGAGTGAAGAGAGGATTCAAGACAACTCTTGCCTAATTCTACTCAGAATGCCCTGGGACAGTCTCTGTAGAGCACTGTGCTGGAGGTGGACGAACTTCTTCAAAAATCTGCTTCTCAGACAGAAATGGCCAACAGCACGAAGGACCAGGAGGAGTCCAGGTCCCTGGGGCTAGAACTGGTTCATCTGTCACTAAACCTTCACTGAAGTTCTCCTAACTTATTGGAGACTCGATTTCTCTCTTAGCAAACAAGAACTAAATCAGAATGAGGACTGGAGTTATGAGATAATGTGCTCCTGTGTCTGATTAGAGTGGAGCTTTTGTGACTCAGAGAAAGACCGCCACACCTTGTAGAGAGGAACACTATGCTGTCTTGGAGGGGCAGCATAAATAGAAGCCATGTTTACCCTGTGAGCGTAGAAGTGTAGAAAAATGCCCAGAATTACAGACTTGCTAAGTCAATTATTTTGAAGAACTAAGATGTGAGGTGATTCTGGGGACATTAGTGTGTCTCTACCTCCCAAGTCTTTCTCTAATCTTTTAACATCCACCCCTTTCACCTGGTTTCCTCTGTAACCGCTTCTCTCCTGAAGTTCATGTGAACTGGCTGATCCAAAAGAAACTGCAGATCAATATCTCAGGAATCCAGATGGACTTTCAGGCAGAGAAGGATGCCATGGAGACCAAGGACTTCCTTCCCAGGGTGTCACCATTGCCCCTTGTGTTCCATTGGAGGTCTTTGAGCCCCTGACTCCTGGAGATGTGATAAAGGGTTCTCATCTGCACTGTCCTCAAGGGCAAATCTGAATAAACTTGCATCCTTTCACCAACATGTGTGTGTGTGTGTGTGTGTGTGTGTGATCACCCTCTACATTATCCACCACCTGGGTCTCTTAGTAGCCTGGAGTTCACCAAGTAGGTTAGACTGGCTGGTCACTGAACCCCAAGGATCTGCCTGTCTCTGTTTCCCCAGTGTTGGAATCAGAAGCACATGCTATCACATCTAGCTTTTTTAAAAATCCATTTTTTACACGGATCTGGGGATTGAACTCAGGTCTTTCTACTTGCAAAGCATTTTAACCAGCTGAGCTATCTCCCAGACACCTTCCACCAAACTACCATCTTGCCAGTTTGGGTTAGAACTGCAAGAAACAGGACCCTGGAGACTCCAGGAACTTGAGGCCTCGTTTAAGTCCTGCTATTTCTTTATCGGCTGTATGAGCCTGTTTCTTAATTTAGAAATGGGAACAATAATTCTCATCTCCTAGGATGGCTGTGCTGGTTAAATGAGATAGTGAATCTGAAATCCCGTTTCAATTTTAATGACGACAAAATGTGATCGATTATTATTATTACCACCGCTATAGAAATTCCTTAACCTTCTAAGAATCTGGCAAGGGAAGCAAATTAATTCAGCAGCTCTTAACTATTCACCCAGCATAAATCCTGAGCACAGAGCATGGGCTATTTACAAAGCAGAAAAAAATCTGTGGTGTAGACTTCTTGGTGGCACCCAGTACCCTCCCGATAAGCTGTACAGAATGAAGGAATGGCGTATCGCTCAATGGTAGAGGGCTTGTTTAGCATATACAGGGCCCTGGGTTCAATCTTCAAATACAAAATAAAAACCAATAATACAAATATAAAACACAAACATAAAAAGCCAGGCATACTAATTACAATTAATTAAGATTTTTTTCCCACCATCAGCCACCTCTTCATACACATCAGCAACATCACCATTAAGATTCCAAATCAATACACTTTCTGTACTTAAGCCGGCCATATCTTTCCTTCCAAAGTTTCCATGATGATTAGAGCCCAACACCATGGCTGGGATGCAGGCCTGGCTGGGCTGCCTTTGGAAACACAGGGTCAGGTTTTAGACTGCACAGGGAGTGAGTGATACAAGCCGGGTTCTGAGCCCCCTTTCGGCACCTTTGGGCTGCCTCAGGACTGAAGCATGCAGGCCTGCACCAGAGGCCTGCACCTGCTCAAGGTGATTGCTCACCCTGGAATTAATGATTCCCCAGCAAGTGACACCTGAAAGGGACTCATTTGAAAAGAGAAAAACTAGTTCTGTTTTCCCTGGATTGATAATATAACAGATGGTTTCATTTCCAGGCAATATTCAGTAGGCCTGTTATAGTTTTCTTTGTTCTCTGAGATTCCTAAGCACTAAGGCTATTAGGCCATATAGGTTTTGGCAGGGAACTCTTCATATATGAGCCAAACTGACAATTTTTTTTTTTGGTTTTTCGAGGTAGTGTCTCACTCTAGCCAAGGCTAATCATTAATTCACTATGTCGTCTCAGGGTGGCCCCAAACTCACAGCAATCCTCTTACGTCTGCCTACCAAGTGCTGGGATTCTGGGACGCCATGCCTGTAAAAAATAAACTTTCAACTGAATAGAATCTTCCAGAAAGCATAGCTTGCGTGTGCTGCATGCAAAAAGAAAAAGTAAATTTATTTTTGAAAGCCTTAAATCTTTATTATATTAATTGTGACCTTATACACACACATGCACACAGGCATACACGCTCATATACACCTTGAAAAATCAAAGCACCAACAGCAAAGTATTTTAAAGGCAAAACACCATCTGACTCATGAGGAAGAGCATACTTAAAACAAAAAGTTTTTGTCATATTAAATTAAGTTTCATAAAAGAAAAATACATCAAGTCACAATAATTGTTTCCATATAATTATCATAAAAGCTGCCTCCCAAAATAAACTGTATAATGATATTAAGAGAAAGTAAAGTCAACCCCTAATGAACTCAATAATACAGAACAGGTTTGTGCCTCATGGAAATTTGGGATTGAGTTAATTCTTGATTTATACCTACTCCAACTTCAGACTTGCTGATCATCTAAGATACATAATCAACCTTTTGGCACTCCAATTAAACTCAATACATTTTTTTCAGAACTCTAAATGTGTCTACAGAGTAAAAAAAAACCCCTACATATAGGGACTGGAGAGATGGCTCAATGGGTAAGGTACTCACTGCACAAGCATGAGGACCTGCTTGGATCCCTAGCACCCATGGAAAAGTTGGGTATGGCAGTCAGTGCACCTGCAATCCTCACACTGGGGAGGAGACAGGAAGACTGCAGAGGCTTGCTGGCTAGCTTGTCTAGTCAAATAGGTTCAGGGAAAGAACTTGTGTCAAAAAAAATAAAGTGGATAGTGATTAAAGTCAGCCAACATTGGCCCTGGCCTCCACATGCATGCATACATACATGTATATCCTCCCCCTACATGTGCCCACATATGTAAGAGCACACACACTACACACACAAATAATTTTTTAAAATACTACATATGAAGGGTAATTGTTGGAAGCAAATGAAGATTTTTGTCACCACCAAGTTGATTTAGGGGATAATTGCTAGGAATGAATTTCTACCACATCCATCTACTCGGCTTGTCAGTTCTTTCTTAAGTGAGTCAAACCCAGAACTGATCATAATAATTGATTTAATCCTCTTCTGTATCAATAAATCAGTTCCACAGAATATACTTACCTCTCCCCCTTTTCATTGAGTAATATGGGAATCAGTGCTGAGCTGGCAGCCTGATAACAAATTGTCCAAATGCCATCTGAGTTTCTCTCTTGCATGGATGGAATGATGAAAAATTGCATTATAAGCAACAGAGAAGGAAGACTGTGTCACACTCACCCATGTCCATCATCACGCAAGTTAGAGCAGCCCTAGGGACTCACTCAGGAGTGTCATGCAGCTCCCAACCCCACCCCTCTGGCCTGTGCAAGTCACATGGCTGTTTTCCCCAGAGTGGGCACTTTACCTTCTTGCACACAGGTGGGTCTGTCACTTGGGACCCAGCCTAGGGTCCCGTTAAAATGTTTCACACACAGTCTCTTTGTAGAGCCCTTCAGCTTGAAGCCGTCTTGGCAGTGAAATCGGGTCACAGAGCCTTCAACAAACACCCCTCCACTGGGGGTCCTGAAGCCATTCTCTGGGATGCCTGGGTCAGCACACACGTGAAGGTCATCGAACCCTATATTGACAAGGAGAGAGAGAGGGAGAAAGGTGTTTGAATACATTCTTCTCATGCTAAGGTCTCCTAGACAAATGGCAGGTATTATAGCGTTTCTTGTCCCTTGGTTCACGTCAGCCTGGTCATGAAGCAAAGTCAAGAGCGTGTAAATGTCTGTGAGTGTTTCACTGGCTAGGAGAGGCCAAGGGCCAGGAAAGGTCTTCTGTGTGCATAATGCTCCAATGTGCCTTCAAGGGAAACTGCTAAGACAGTCTGTTCCACTTTCCTACAAAGAAAGGAGACAGGCTAGGGAGACCGCTGTTGTATGCACAAGTACTTGACTTCAGATCCCCAGCACCGCGGAAAGGCCAGTCTAGCTAAATCCATGAGGTCCAGGTTCAGTGAGAGACCCTGTCTCAAAAAATAAGAGGAAAGTGACCGAGAGGGACACCAGTGTCAATCTCTGGCTTCCACATGCATGTGAACACAGGTATATATGCACCTGCCCACACACATGTGTTCAAACACATATGAATATATACACACACAAAACAAAGTCAATTCACAAATCCTCAAATAATAGGTATCAAGAATCAATATTTGAGGAGAATATCCAGAGACACGGCCCCCCTCAGTAACAACATACTAGGGATGACAGAACCGAGCTGACTCCTAGGCTATCCGTGGTCCTCTGTCCCAAACTGATCCAGATGGCCCACGGAGGAGGATATCCAGCTGATTGGGGAGGGAGAAGAGGGGCATTGGGGAACTGGGGATAACAACTCATTGTTTGCCCATTAAATATTTTAACTTATTATGGAAAATAAAAAAAAGAATCAATATTTGAGTTGGACTAACTGCTCAGCAGTTAAGGCACTTGCCTGCAAAGAACGGTCAAGGTTTGATTCCCCAGTACCCATATAAAGCAAGATGCACAAGGTGGCACATGCATTTGGAGTTCAATTGTAGTGGCTAGAGGCCCTGGCACAGCCATGCTCATTCTCTCTCTCTTCTCTGCTTGTAAATAAAAATAAGGATTTTAAAAGAACCAATATGCATCTCTATGGAGATGTGGTTTAGTATGCCCATCTTTCCTCCCCCAGAAGAGCTCATGGGCACCAGTTCAAGCAGTCTCAGCCCAGACCCAGAAGGTGGTACTCACTGGGGCTATTGGAGAAACTGTCTGGTTTCAGCTGCTGCCTGGATGTTGGGCTCAAGGTACCTGCTCCTCCTTAATACCTTGGGCTTGCTTATGGCCCTCAGCTGTCAGTGACCCCCGCTCCACTCCACATGCACTTGTGCTGGACTCATACTTCTTCCCTTTTGGCCTCATGACCTTAGACACCCTATCAGGACAGTGTGCCAAAAGACCCTCAGCACAGAAGGTCAGGAGTGGCTGTGTGGTGGTTTGAGTATAAAATGCACACCCCCCATGGCCTCCTATGTTTGTGATTAAGTCTCATGCTTGATCCTCAGCTGGTGAAGTCTTGGGGAGGTGAAGTCTTGCTGGAGGAGGGGTGTCACCAGGGGTGGGCATTGGGGTTTATTAATCCAGACACTTCTGGTGTTCATAGCTCAGTTCAGTCTTCTAAGTTGGCTCTTCCTTGCTGACATAAAACAATATGAGGCAGCTTCTTGCTCGCACCATGCCTTTCCCACCATGATAAAACTTCCCCTAGAAACTGTAAACTGAAATAAACTCTTCCCTTCCATCAGCTGCTTCTGGCCAGGCATTTTGTCCCAGCAAGAAGATAACTCTAACAGAAAATTGGTACTGAGAAGTGGAGCTGTTGCTGTGATAAGCCTGCTCATGTGACTCAAGGGCTATCACGGAAGAGGCTCCTCCTGGTGTCCCTGAAACACAGCGGAGTTTCAGGAAGGAAGGACAGGCACTTGTGAGACTTCATTTTGGTCAAGAGCATCTGTGGCTGAAGACACAGAAAACTGGGACCACTGTCCAGCAGCCTAGGGGACAGGAAAGAACTGGGAGGAAACTAAGAGTGACAGTACCTGTGAGCTTCTCTCTCAGGAGATTTAATGTGACCAGAACATGGGGAGGTAGCCACCCTTGGATGATGTCAGGGCAGGGCTTTTACTGGTGCACTAAAATGCTAAGATGTAGTAGGTAGGGCATGCCTATAATCCCAGTACTTGGGAGGTTGAGACAGGGGCATTTCTGTGAGTTCAATGCCAGCCTAGGGCATCTAGTGAGATACTTTCTCAACAAACAAACAAGCAACAAAATTTAAGATGAAAGATATCTAAGTATTTTCACACATCAGAGAGAAAACACTAGAAAAAGGAAATCTGCCTCTGAGGATAGGTGTGGGGAGGGCCTGTGAGGTAAGCCTCCCCTGCCTAAATATGGACAGAGAGGATACCAAATCCTGAGAGAGGGCCTCATCTTCCACTGGAATAGAAAGGGGAGTCCTGCCAGACCCTTGACTGAGGTAAGACATTCTCATATGTAGGCCTCCTCAGAGTCTAAACAGGAGACCTCTCATCAGGACAGCCTCAGCTCACCTCTCTCAAGGTGATCCTCATTCTGACCTTGACTGCTGGTCTACTTGGCTGTCTCCTTCACAGGGCTGTGAAAAGCTAAGCAGGAGACTAGACTTTCTCCCTCATCTCCTTACGCACTAGCATTGCAGGAAGTACATGCAGCCATTTCACAAGTGCTACTATTGAAGGATGAATGGATAAATAACCAGAGAGAAGAAGTGGATAGGGAGGTAAATGTGTAGATATGTGGGTGGATGGATGGGTAATGGGTATACAGGTGAGTGGATGGGTGGTGAATGATAGATGGATGGGTGGGTGGATGGATGGGTCAATAAATGCATGAATGAGTAGAGAGATGTATGGAGGAGTGGATGAATAGGTCAATGGGCGGAAACATGAGTGGAAGGATGGATGGATGGGTCAGTAGATAGGTGCACAGATGGATGAGTAGATGTGTTGACGGATAGATGTGTAGATGGGTAAATGGGTGGATGGGCTGATGGTGGATGCATGAATGCATGGATGGGTATATGGATGGATAGGTAGATTGGCGAATGGATGGATGGATGTGTGTGGTTGGATAAATGGATGGATGGAACTGCATGCCAACTACCCCCACAAAGAGCAGTCTCACCAATGGCCATGACAGTTCCTGACGCTTAAGCCATCCACAGACAAAAGGCATGAGAAACACTATTTCAAGGCGTACATTCCCTATCTTCTCCCAACCTGAGTGGACTATATTCCTTGATTTTCTACAACCTTCTCCTAGTCCACAATCCCAAATGCCTCAGCCCTCTTGTTCCCTCGGCAATATGGGGATCAGGGCAAGTCTATGCTAAGAATTTGGCTGAGACACCTGTGTTCCCCCAACACACACTTTTTAGCCAGTGCTAATAAACACATAGTAATCCTAACTTTGGAGTCCCCTCCACTGGTCACATTATCCTCAGCCACAAAACTGTTCTCTTTCAGAGGACAGATAATTCAATAGAAAGCTAATGACATAAGAAAAATGAGCAAATCCAGCAGAAAAAGAACTCCTGCGCTAATAAAAAAGTGATGAGAACTTCATGAAAATTACAGTGGGAGAGCCGCAGAATTCTTCACGATCCTGACGCTGGGCTCTTTCTTTACTCAGTCCTTCCTTTTAAAGCACAGCCCCTCCCAGCTCCTCTGCTGTCACTAAATGCAGCTAACATGTCCATCTTTCTGTGAGTGCCTGGCACAGGGCTGAGGATCTGAATTGCTCATGGCCATGAATCCAGGAACCCAAACAACGAGCAAGAAGAGACATCAGAAGACGGGATGGTGCAAGAAGAAAATATTCTTCATTTGGACAACTAATCTCATTGAGCAAGATAGTAATTTTCTGGGCCTGCCAGAGCTCAGAGTCCACATTTAAAATTATCCCTTAGCAGATCAATTCCCAGCCCAGGTCATTTCTCTGTAGAGCCCTCCCTTAGGATCCTTCTGCAATGTTGATGATCAGCCCCATCTGATAATGGCCCATTAAGGAGTGGGCTGGTGAAGGTATTAGGAAGAGAAGTGGAAAATCATTTATGTGCAGGCCCCTCATATAATCTTAACCTATGAACCTGCTTTCTTAAAGCCTTACACTACTTCCCGCTCATTCTTCAAACTGATTATGCTTGGAACTAAGTAGCCACAGCCTAGAGAACAGGAGTGAATTTGCAGAAAGACTTCTCACACATCTGTTCTTGGGAGGAACAGAAAGAGGGGAGCATTCCCATTTCGTCAGTTCTCAACAGCAGCCTCTCTTGGCTGTTCTTCCTACAGTGAATCTGGAGTGTAGTATGTACATGATGATGTTGACTTTATGTCACCTTGATTGGGTGGGATAAGGGTGCCCAGATATTGGATAAGCATTCTGGGAGTGTTTGTGAGATTTTTCTGGATGGGATCAACATGAGACTCTGGAGACGGAGCGGAACAGCTCTCTCTCCAGAGCCGGTTGCCTCATCCAGGGTTGGAGGCCTGGATTGAGCACAAGGTGGAAAAGGAAAGGTCCTTTCCACCTGTCCGTCTCCAAGCTGGGGTACAGGTCTTTTCCTGCCTTTAGACCAGGACTCAGGTTGGGACTTGCACCACTGGCTCTCCTGGGTCTCCAGGAGATAAGATGACAGATGATAGACAGACAGACAGACAGACAGACAAACAGATAGACAGACAGATGAGATAGATGGTTTGGTCACTTAAAACTTAAATTGCATGAGTGGCAGGAATGCTAGCCGTTCTTGCCTCTAAAACATGTCATTCTCTTAAGATCCTGCATTCAGGTAAGCAGCCTATTCACAGGGTGGGGGTGGTGCCTAGGGTCCAGAGTCTGGACAACCCAGGTGCAAAGTCCCAATCTGCAGTCCCTGTGGTCCCCTATAAGACCAGCTCTGCTGGCTGGCACCTCCCTCACAGGTACTGGCATCACCATCACCAGCACTGAATTCCCTGTCCAGTGTTGTGACCCCAACTCAAGTCAATGACATACTTGTAATTAGAACTCTAGTTCCAATAAACTTTTCTCTGACCCAAAATCCATGTGAGTAATGGATTGGGGGTGGCCTTCTCTTCTCACACAAAGAAATGCATCTATTTGATGAGGTCTTGACACTCCAGGCTTGGTTACTTCTGAGCTGCTGAAACTTACCAAACAGTCTACTGTGAGCAACATAAGAAGTCTTTGAAAGGGATCATAAAAATGAAAGAGGTGTGAAAAGCAATCTTTTGGGCTATTATAGCTGAAAAGTCATATTCTAGAAAGGAAGAGTGTATCAAATGTAGCCAAATCAATTTAGAGCCAGGGCTGGGTTTTCATTTCTCTGTAAACTGCTCTATGAGTCTTTGGGGGCAAGAAATGGGATATAGACACAAAAATTGATTTTGTATGCATTTTCTTAGTAAGAGGGTACTGGGGCAAGCAAGAAAGAGGTAGCCCTGGGCAGCTGCCAGTGGGACTCAAACCTGGGACTTCTGACTCACAATCTGTGCTCCTGTCACTCACGATGTTACCTCCACTTGTCTATTTCCCCTCATATTTCAGTTTGAGAATGACTCAAAGCTTTGTGATGTTTTCAACTCTCGGGGGAAGGAGCATGTTTAAATGTTGTGAGTCCCTCTGTCTGTTAAAACAAGGCAGAGCACAAAGCGAAGTTGAATTTCTTGATGACTCAATATAAAACAACCCTCATGGTCTCCCCAGAGAGGATACCTTCTAGCACTCTGACTTAATGGCATGAGGCCAGCAAACCTGGCTTGTCATCTAAGACATCAAGAATCCAGGCAGTCAGACACCAAACATGTCCTGACCATATCAGGGGTCTGTACTATTTCTGGAGAAGGCATCTTTGGGGAGTACGCAGCCTAGCCCAGATGACAGCTGCCTAAGAAAGTAAGTCCTGGAGACAGGACTGCACAGACACTTAGGTGTCGGAGAGGAAAGAGGAAGGTGCAATGGGCTGGCAGGGATCTCCTGACCAAAACTGTGCTTTCCTAGGGATTTGCACATTCTAAATTTTTCTTCCCACAGGCTATCACTAGCAATGTGGCTCAAACTGCCTGTAGACCATCCAACCAGTAAAGAGTCTAGGCTTCAAGCCATGTTCACATTCACAATAGGGAGAGAACCCTATGTCCAATGGAGGAAAATCTTTAAAAAGCCTTTCCTATGTTAAAAGCTCTGCAAGTTTAGTCCCGTGGGGTTGCTGGATGAAGGGACCAAGGAAGCAGCTAAAATGAACCATGCTGTCCTGGGATTTGTGACTAAGGGAGTCTCTGAGCCCTTTTCTAGCTTATACTACCCTCGGTTTCCTAACCTCTCCAAATCCTCACACTTGGAGCTACCTAGACCTATTTTTTCTAAACAAACACATGTATTGGCATCCTGTCTAGCCCAGGGCAGGATGAATGTCCAGGAACTGCCCAAGCGGGGCTTGTGTATCAGCCATGAAAAGCAGAGGAAGACAGAGGCAATCAAGAAATCACGTTAAGTCACAGCTACAAAGCACAGGAAGCCAGTCTTTAATGTCAATATTTTAAAATGCAATGCTCTTGGACACGGGTGGTCTGATAACTCAGAAGTATCCAGCATGCCAAGTTTTCCAGGCGCCTTGCAGCTGATGGCACATTTGGGCTGCCCCTAGTCTGGCTCCACTTGGAGATGCAAGTCCACACCGACAGCATGGCAGGTTCCCATGAATAGGCACCAGACAAGTTCTCCATGACCTGGAGGCCTGCCCTGAGCCAAGGCCAGGTGCAAACACATTGAGGGCTGCCACCCCGATGACAGGAAGTGTAGGAAACATTAGCAGAACTGATAACTAATGAGAAACCCGAGATACCAGCTATGTCTGATTCCCTGGAGATGGAGCAGGAGCAAAGCCCATGCAAACCAGTCTGTCAGGAGAGGCTAAGGGTGACCTCCCAGGACGAGGGGGAGACCCCAGCACCAGCTTGTGGCAGAAATAACAGGAGACAGAGGCATGCTGGGAAAATCACAAGTAAAGTCACTAGGAACCAGTAACTTGCTGATAAAGAGTCTTTATAACACATGCCCACACAAGATTATTAAGTGTTTCTTGGCTTCCTGTGTTCCAGCACAAACAATCTCCATGTCTGGCAAAATGTCAGCTTACTTTTTAAGAAGAAAAGGGAAGGATGGGGAGAACAGCATTTTTGAACAAATGGAGATAAGGAAGGACAAACCATGATCTGTTTCTATCATTTCCTGTGTCATCACACAGAGCTGGGAATGGGAGAGATGGGGGCTTACAGACAGTAGGAACATTGGGTGTTTTCTTTTCTTTCTTTATTTTATTCTTTCTTTTTCTCTGTGTTTCTGTCTCTTTGTTTCTGTGTTTCTCTTTCTCTCTCTCTCTCTCTATCTTCTCTTTCTTTCTTTTCCTTCCTTCCTTCCTTCCTTCCTTCCTTCCTTCCTTCCTTCCTTCCTTTCTTTCTTTCTTTCTTTCTTTCTTTCTTTCTTTCTTTCTTTCTTTCTTTCTTTCTTTCTTTCTTTCTTTCTTTCTTTGTTAAGGCTCTCTATGTAGTCTGGGCTATCTTCCTGCCTCAGCCTCCCAAGTGTGCTAGGATTACAAGTGTGTGTGCCACCACACTCAGCTTCAGTCTCCTTCATTAGTTTGTATCTGGAAAGTGTGCTCTTATGCTGGGCCTTGAAATAAAATTTTAAGGGTTATAACCAATATTCTTTCCCTTCCCCTTTTCCTTCTTCCCTCCTTTCCCTCCTTCTCTTCTTCCCTATCTCTCTCCTTTCTTCCTTTGTGATAATGGTATTGAACCTAGGGCCTTACACACATTACACAAGCACTCTATCACTGAGCTATATTTCTAGCCCCTTTTTTCACTTTTTTGATGTGGTATATGCACATATGTGTGCTACATATGCACATGTCCAGAAGCCAGAGGAGAAAGTCTTCTCCTCACGCTTGTCCGTGTGTTTCCTTGAGACAGTCTGGCACTGGCCTTAGAGCTGCCATTTCCAGTCAGACCAGCTGACCAGTAGCCCTGGTGCTTCTCTGGTCTTTGTTCCCCTCAGGATTGGAGTCACGGGCATGTATGGCCATGCCCAGCTGTGTAGTGGGTGCTGGGAAATAAACTTGGACAATCGTGGGCCCTTTCAAGTCCTCATGCCTGCACAGCAAGAGTGCCTATCCACTACGCCATCTCCCTAGCCCTGTTTTTCACCTTTTGAGATAGGGTCTTGCTAAGTTACCCAGGCTATCCTTGAACTCACTCTGTAGCCCAGACCAGTCTTGAACTTGCAATCCTCCTGCCTCAGCCTCCCAAGGATCTGGCATTATAGGCCTGTACCACCAGGCCTGGCTGCAATCAGCACTTTTGAGAAATGAACTGAAACAGATAGGAAAGGTTAGAGTGCATCCTGTGGGGATGAAGACTCTTATATGGCTTTCTGCTCGATTTGTGTACACATATTTGCCCTATATTACTTTCAGTGGTCACAAAAAGGTTTCATGAAACATTGTTTTCAATGTCTTCCCTCTGTCATGATGTTGGAAACATGTTTATTTGAAATAATTTAGCTGGTTCTTTAAAGGCACAGGTGGTAGAGTGTGTTTGATTTGAACCCCAGCTTTGCTACTTTTCTAACCGTGTCCAGGATGCTAACCCCCTCTGTTTCTGCATCTATAAAGTGAGTGGTAAACACAGTCTCTACCTCCTGGGTTATTGGGCAATTTAACTAAGATGGAAATAGATGCAAAATAGCAAATGGCGGATGACAAGAGAACAGTCAGTGTTAGCAAGCTGCTATTGATTAATATTCCCCCAGTTTCCCAAAGAATGAAAACTCACCCCTCCACATAGAGAAAATCACCTCAGCTGCCAGAACCACTTTAACCTCAAAATCTTGAAACCCAGCCAAGCATAACCCAGCACTCAGGAGGCAAAGGTAGAAGGATCACTGTGAGTTCAAGTCCACCCTGAGACTACATAGTGAATTCCAGGTCAGCCTGGGCTAGAGGAGACCTTACCTCAAAAAAACAAACAAACAAAAAATCTTTAAACCTATTCTTGTTCTTAATTTGCTAGAATTAAAGTTTTCTGGACATGACTATTAACTATAAGAGCAACAGGGCGGAACTGGGTTGACTCCTAGGCTATCCATAACCCCCTACCCCATGGACTGATCCAGTTTGCCCACAGAGGAGGATACCCAGCAGATTGGGGGCAGGGAAGAGGGAAATTGGGGAAATGGGGACATCCACACATTATTCGCTCATTCAGTGTATCTAGTTATGGATAATAAAGATATAATTAAAACAAACAAAAAAAGAGCAACAGATATGAATAGAATCCTTCTCTTGGTCAAAAAGATAAGCCATGAAACAGTTCCTGGTGACACACATATCCAGGGATGTGAACTTGGGGTCCATTAGGAGACCGGCCTGGATAGGAAATGCCAGGGCCAGTGGCTTTTAGTACACTGCTTTGGACTTTGTTCTTAGAGACAACAGCTAGGTCCTATAGAAGTCTTTCTTGGAGTGAGCAGCCAGGTCCAAAATCACCCCTCGATTTGGGCACAAGGCACTAAGAAGTCAAACTGAACTGCAAATCAAACCAACCACAGAAACCAAGGATGCTAGGATTGATGAAGAAAGCACCCAGGCCAAAAGAAGAACTTTCTAAAATAAATGTTCCAATAAGAAACAAACCAAATAACTTGACACCGAGGGAGAAATGGCTCAGTGATTAAAGGTGCTTACTTGCAAGTCTGCTGGCCTGAGTTCAAGTCCCTAGGACCATGGTAAGCTGGTGCATGCACCTGTAACCCCAATGCATCTAGGGCCATAAGAAGAGGAGCCAGGGGAATCAAGAAGCACTTGTGAGGCTGAAGTAGGAGGATCAATGTGAGCCTAGATCGACATGAAGTCCATGTCGGTCTAGGCTCTGCTGCAAGAAAAGAAAAAAAAATCGACAACAACAAAATGAAACTCAAATTTCACCAAAGGAAATTGAAGGTTCCTACATTAATTTTCTTATTTGTGAACTCGCTGCTCTGTGATTTCACAATTCGGTGTCTTATCAGTTACACTGTTAAGAAACATCCGGGAGAGGAAGCAAGGAAGCCAGTGACTGTTGCCATTTATTAGGCTAAACAGATTTTCGGTGTAAAAGCAGAATCCCTTGGGAAACACAGCAAAGGAACACTAGAACCCAGACAGGGCTGGTTACTATAGTAATATTCTGCCACCCCAGTAGCATGAGATGCTGTTTGCTAGAGTAGATTCCCACCAAGGCACCACTTATACCTGGTTTCTAAAGACACAACATGAGTTGAGGGGTGTAGAATTCATCTGCATGGGTTGGAAGCTCAGTACCTGGACTGCATTTTCCAGAAACAACATGAACACTGCATGGTGCATATACACAAATCTTTGGATGAATCATCAAGTTAGGTACCAGTTCCTTGGAAATAGTGGGAAGGTTTTAATGTTTTAAGAAATATCCAGAGATGAATAGAAAGCCTGCTATGTCTGAGCAACTGTAAACATCGCAAAGATAAGTCTTAATGGCATAATTTAGACTTGATTAAAATGGATAAAGACCACAGATGTGGAAGTCAGATCAGTCCCCATTTGATGCCAGAACTGATATTTTCCCCCTCTTGATTTAATTCGCTTTGATTACCCAATTATTCCTAAGTCCTTTCACTCAGTTTCAGTTCCAATAAAACCGATAACAAAGCTAACTCATAATGTGATTTTCACTGCAGTCTCATGATACTGCCCCATAAAAGCATGCCCAACAACATAACAAAACCATTCCGGGCTGTGCTAGCACAGCACAGAACAACCCACCCTTATCTACCCAAGACAAAGCAGGCACCGAGATCCAGCCAGCAGGAACAGCTGAGGATCCTTCCATCTGCAGCGAGACATGGGGGAGTGGGGGAATCCTGGGGTTGACGCAAATCTTAGGATTGTCGACTCTCCAGATATTGGAATAAGACAGAGATAGATATTTGGAAAATGGGTTGGTCTAGTTAAAGGTGTGTCTTTTCTAGGCAAATCTTTACTGGATGTAAGGAAGGTTGCCAGTCTGGCTAGTTCTGTGACCTTGGCCATATAACTTATCTTTCTGGATTTCTATGTCTTATTGCTAAATCAAGCAAGGGGTTGGTTTCTTGGGTCCTTTCCACTTCTAAATGCCACAATTTATAGTCTCTTAATAAAAATGGAGAACAACTTCCCAGAGCACAAGTGCTTAGGCTGACACAGCCCAGAAGAAAATTTACACACACACACACACACACACAGAGAGAGAGAGAGAGAGAGAGAGAGAGAGAGAGAGAGAGAGAGAGAGAGAGAGAGAGATGCACACACACTTGCACACACACACATATACTTTTAGAATGCAATCTTGGAATGCCTAGGGCTATCTTTTAAAGATAAATATCTCTTCTTTTCTGTGGGTAACAGTTCTTAGGCAATACTAAAACATGCTTTCCACATGTGCATGACTTCCCAGTTAAGAAAGCATTTTTCCATACACTGTCTTGTTTCCTCATCTAGCATCCCCAAGAGATCACTATAGCAGTTTGAAATGATTAGTTCTCACAGTCACTTTATGAAAATCCGACTGATAACAGCAACAACATTCAAGCAATTGTTTTTAGCAATATTGCATATCCTCCCGCCACCTCAACAGCTCATTCACAAAAGTCTAGGTCAGGAGGGAAGGTCTTTAATCTCTCTACACTCTCAAGAGCCCTGGAGACTTTTTTTGGGGGGGTGGGAGAGAGTGGGATAGAGGTGTTATCTATTAGTAAGTTCCCCATTTATACCTGAGATAATCAACCTGTAACCAGGAAAGGCTCAGGCTGGCTCACAGTCTTACAGACTTCAGTCCATGGTTGACTGACCTCATTGCTTTTGAACCTACGGTGAGGCAGCAAGTCATGGCAGGAGTGGTGGGGACTCAGAGGGGACAGCTGCTCACCTCATGGCAGTGAGAAAGAAAAGGGAAAGACAAGAAGGAATTGGGGTACCAATATTCTTTGCAACGCATGCTCTAGTACCCTAACTTCCTCCCACCAGGCCCCACCAGATAAAGGTTCCACCACAGGACAATGGTATCAGGAGCTAGGGACAAAGCCTGGAGCACACTCAACATCCAACAGCAGTGAGATAAAAGGATGGGACTTAGGACAATATGTGCAAGAAGCCTGTCCCCTCTCACCCAGAGGGTTACCCACTGATAGGGGACCCTGATCAAGGACCAAGATGCAGGATCCATTCGAGGGTTATTTTTGTAACTTTGGTTTTCATTTACGATGATCACCAAGAGGAAATTCTTGCTTCCATAACCTATGTAAATTTACCATAAAAACTTGTCCACATGTAGGGGCTGACCCCCACGACTCAGCTGTGTTCAGTTGAAGCCACAATCATCACCATGATGTTTCTTCTTCAGTCACTTGGATGTGTGCTGGCAGATTTTTATTGGAATGTGGTGAGGTTAACTCATTTAGCTAATTTACTTGAAAGGTTAAGTTTTATCACTTCTCTCCCTGACAGGGACATTTAAGTCTGTATAACAATATTCGGGGGGGGGGGCTGAGAAGATTGCTTAGCAGGTAAAGTGTGTGCTGCAGAAGCACATGGATCTGATTTGGGATCCTCAGAACTCGTGAAGATGCTGGACATGGTGGCACACATCTGTGATCCCAGCAATGGGGAGGCAGAGACAAAAGGATCCCTGGAGCATCTTGACTAGTTCATCTAACCCAACCACTGATCTCAGGGTTCAGTGAGAGACTCTATCTCATAAAATTAAGGTGGAGAGGGACTCTGGTCTCCTTATGCACACACATGCATGTGCACGCATACTTACATATACATATGCACCCACATATATGTGAACACATAATGCACACACAATCACATGCAAAGAAATCTATAAACTACAAAACAACAGGCAGGTAGATATAGATAGAAACTCTGCAATCATACTGTTCAGAAATTACATAATGTTATTATTGGAAGGAAGCTTAGAGTCCACGTGAACATATTTATTTTATAAATAAGAATTTAGACAACAAAAAGCCACCCCTCTGTAAATGACTTTGTAACCACATGCAGGTCTGAGGAAAGGATGGGAACATGGAGCCAGACCCCACACCCAGCTCTCTTCATACAGCATAACAAGCTGGGGGCAACAATCCTTAGGGCACTGCTGGAGTGGACACCTTGGTTTGAAGGCACTCTTATTTTAGGCTACTACCAAAATTCCTCTCCAGAAACAGCATGGGGGTCATGAAACCAAAATTCTAATGTTACAATAAGGATGAAACATAAGCAAGCACTTCCTTGTGAGGAACTGTGAATGCGTTCACACAGGCTAGTGGGGAGAAGGCCGTTCTTTCCTGACCGTGAAAACACAAAGGAATACTATTCTTTGGATGCACGGGAAGAACTACTTGCCTTTCCTCTTCCACCAAGTTATCTCAAAACATTGCAAGATAAAGCTTTAAAAGTAAAGAATAAAAACAAAACTTGGGCTGGAGAGATGGCTTAGCGGTTAAGGCACTTGCCTCCAGTGCCTAAGGCCCCCAAGTTCAATTCCCCAGTACTCACATAAGCCAGACCCACAAGGTGGTGGCCCTGGTACGCATGTTCTCTGTCTCTGTCTCTCTCTGTTTAATAAAGGGAAAAAAAACTTGTTGCAACAGACTAGCAGGGGTTCAGGTAAAAAAATAAAATAAAAAGAACTACAGCACACAGACTGTCCCCAAGCACCGCGAAGATCTCTGGGCCATTCCTGTAGATCAGCCCCTTTCTTAGTCCTTTTGCACCTTGTGCTGTGCCATCTGCCAATGCCAGTTGTCCTTGTGGGCAGAAGAAAGCAGAGTATGGAGGGGTGGCAAGTGCAAAGGAACAGGGTGAAAGAAGGGAAGAGTAGGACCTGTGTGGGTCAGGGTGGGCATGGAGCTTGGAGTGGTGTTTAGGGCTCGGGAAGGGGCTGCAAGGAGTGAGAGTGAGCAGCATCCAAGATGCTGGCTGGAGTGTGGTTCATTTTGAGAAACACTCAAATGATCTCCATCTGAAGCCTCATTGTTGCGGTCAGCTTTCTAGTTGCTGCGCAGGAAGAACCCAAGCAAAAGCGGCTTGTGGAGAAATGGGTTTATTTGGCTTACGGACTCAAGGGGAGACTCCATCCTGGCAGGGAAAACGATGGCATGAGCAGAGGGCTGGACATCACCTCTGCCACAGCACTGCAAACAGCGGCAGGAAGGTGTGCCAAATACTAGCAAGGGGAAGCTGGCTTATAACCCCATAAGCCC
>PVHP010002612.1:0-26359 GCA_004024765.1 Zapus hudsonius
AGTTCAACTTATGGTTCCAGTGGGTACAGTCCATCATGGCAGGGGAAGGTATGGTGGCAGGAGGTGCATCCTTAGTCAGGAAGCAGAGAAAGAGTACAGGAAATGAGGGCATTGACCCATTTCTTCCAGAAAAGCTTCATCTCCTGAAGGTTCCACAAGTCTCCCAAATAGCACCACAAGCTAATGACTAGGTGTTCAAATATATAAGCCTCTGGAGGGGTCACTTAACATTCAGACCATAACATTCCACCCCTGACCCCTATAAACGTAGGACCATCTCATGATGCAAATGCATTCATTCCAACCTCAAAAGTCCCCATAGACTTTAACAGTTCTAACACTATTCAAAACTCCAAAGTCTCTTCTGAGATTTATGGCAATCTCTTAACTGTGAACCCTCCCCTTATAAATTTTTTAAAAAATTATATACTTCCAACATATCATAGCATAGAGTCAACATTCCCATTCCAAAAATGAGGCATGGGGGCATTGAAAGATCAGACTAAAGCAAGGCTGAAACCCAACAGTGCAAATTCCACACCTTGCAGCTTCCCATCTGGCATCTGGAACTTGTGATGGAATCATCCAGGCTATGCCTGTAGCACACAGAGTCCCCCCCACCCCTTGGGCATGCTTTACTTCAAGCCCACAGCTTCCTTAGTGGATATCCCAAGGTTCTAGTATCTCCAACATGCTGGAGTGCCCACTATAATTTAGCTTTCATCTTCACAGCTTCATGCAGTGGCCTCTAAGGTCCTCCTTGCAGCGAATAGAACCCTGCCTCACACTGCCTGGTCTTACTGACTCTCTGAAACCATGGAGCAAGATGTCATGACCTCCTCATGTATTTCTCATGCTTGCTGTGAATTTCTGCTGCCAGTTTGGGGATGGTTCCTAGGCCCCATGGACCAAAGCTGTAATGGTCCCCATGTGCCTCATTTGCTGAGTCTGGGTAAAAACGTTTTTTCCCAGGTAGTTGTTTTAAGCAGGGAGCCCTTTCAGAGATTTTCTTCTCTCAGCTATTCTCCTTTCAAAAGCATTTGTGGTCTCACAAATTAGAGCCTTTAGAGGAGGAGGTCTTGCCCTCAGGGTGCCTTTTCTGTTGTCCCAGTGAAGAGAGAGCTATTTCTCTTTGATCACATTAATCTCTCTGATCTCTTCAACGATTACAGATGCTTGGTTGATTGCAGTTGCCTCATCTGGAACTTCAAACTTGCTCAGAAACCTTTCCTCTCTAAGGTTCATTGTTTTCAAATCTTTTTTATTTCTCTCTCTCTCTCTCTCTCTCTTTCTCTTTAGATATGAATAAATGCATTCAGCAGAAGCCTCAACACAGCTTGAATGCTATGCTGTCTTGAATTTTCCTATGCCAAATGAATTAGTTCCTTACCTTTAAATTCAAATGCAACCCCACTTGAGTTCTTAGCAGAATTCAGCCAGGTTCTTTGTCAGAAAAGAACATGAACTTCTTCTAGCCCAGTTACTCCTGAAACATCATCAAGTGATTCTTTACTGTCTGCATTTCTCTTGGTATTCTGGCCTTCCAAAATCCCACCAGAATTGCTCATTTATCACTGCTTACTGTATTCTATGACTTTTCTAGCCTATATTTCAAAATCTCCCACATTCCTCCTACAAACCAGTTCCAAATTCTTATGAACTATAAAGTCTTTGTGTTATCACAGTAATTACCCCACTTCTTGGTACCAATTTTCTGTATTAGTTACTTTACTTGTTTCTGACAAGTAATTCCTGACAAAAAGCAGCATAAGAAAGGGTAAGTTTATTGCAGCTTACAGTTCAAGGGGGGGACAGTCTAACATGGTGGGGAAAACATGTCAGCAGGAGCAGAGAGCCATTGGTCACATTGGATCCAGTCAGGAGGAGAGAGGTGAACAGGAAGCCATTGGTCATAATGGATTCCCAAAGGAAGAGAAAGGGTGAACAGGAAGTGAGGTCAGACTATAAAACTTCATAGCCAAATCCATGTGACCTACTTCCTCCAGCAAGGCTCCACCAAACTTCCCCAAACAGCACCATCACCTGGGCACCAAATGCTCAAAACCATGAGATAAGGGGACATTTCATAGTCAATCTACAAAAGATGTGTCTGTGATCCCCTCCTGTATCAGTAACTTTCCCATTGCTGAGACAAAATACCTGACCAGGAGCAGTTTATGGAAGGAAAAGTGTTGAATCTGGCTTATAGTTCTAGAGGGTAGAGTTCATCGTGGTGGGGAAAGCATGGGAGGTGCCTGAAACCAGCATCACATTGTCATATCAGCAGGAAGTAGAGTGAGAACAGCAAGCAGGGCTGGGCTGTAATACCTCAATACCTGCCCCCAGTGACACCCTTCCTCCAGCAAGGCTCTTATATCCTAAAGGCACCACAGCCTTCCCAAACAGTGTCACTAACTGGGGATTAAGTATTCAAACATATGAGTCTATGTGGACATTTTACATCCAAATTGTCACACCTCCCATGACTGTGACTGATTATCTGAGAAATGTGGTATCTTTTCTCTTTATAAAAGAGATTTCTCTTTTGCAGACTTCTCAGTTTTAGAACATAAATTTCATGAGGAGATGCTTTGAGCCTAGGCAAAGATCTCATTTCTTGATCAACTTTAACCTGTTAGACTTAGTAAGCACTGATATTCCTTGTCTGATGATTTTCAAACGGTGACCATCATCACCCCTTTATAATGTCTATACGTATTAGAGCATCCATTCTATTCTAAACAGCTTTCTTTTCTTCCTATGCCTTTGTTCATTCTTGTATCTTTGTGGACTCCGGAATTTCCAAGGACAAATAAAAACACCAAAAAATACGTAGCGCATGGTTTTGTATACCATTGTTTAATATGGTCTGAAATATCAGCTCTAGGATTGCTAGTGTCAGAGCTGGAAACATGGCTCAGTGGTTAAGGTGCTTGCCTGCAAAGCCTAATGACCTGGATTTGAGGCCCCAGTACCCACATAAAGTCAGATGCACAAAGTGGCACATGTATCTGGAGTTTGTTTGCAGTGGAGGTCCTGATGTGCCATTCTCTCTCTCCTTGAAAATAAATAAATATTAAAAAAAAAGATTTCTAGTGTGCAACTCTATCCTTGACAAGAATTCACATCCCCAGATTTAAAACAAACCAGCAATTGGAGAATAAACAGATATACCACTGGAACAGAGTCCATGAGTGTGCTATACAAATGGCCAGTAAGTGGACATTTGTGCAGGCATTTTAGGAAAAAAAATGGAACCATGCTTTATTGCATATAATGAATCGATTCTAAATGGGTCAGTGTTGAATTGCAAAGGGCTGAAATTCTACATACCTAGCAATAGAGAATTGGTAAATTTTGGTATCCTCCTATAATAAAAAGTTAGGGGTTAACAAAAGTGAGGTGTTAAGGACATTTTCCTGTAGACATATCCCTCTATAGATTACAAGGTTCAGTGAATGAACATGACATGCCAACATTTTTGCAAATGGAGGTGATAATTTTATTGGCTTGGTGCCACATAAGATTTTTGAAGTTTGAGCAAGAAGCAGTTTTGGGGGATTTTTTTTACTGTGGAGTTTTCATAATTGCTGATCATAATCCTGAGACACATCCCAAATACTAACAGTCTGATGTTGACATACCAAAAGATTAGAGTCAAATTTAAAATCCCCAAACAGGGCTGGGGTTTAGCTCAGTGGTGAGCACTTGCCTAGCATGCGTGAGACCTGGGGTTCAACAACCACCACTTGGGGCTAGAGAGATGGTTCGGTGGACAAGAGCACTTGCTGTGCCAGTATGAGGACAAGACCTGAGTTTGATCCCCAGCACCCACATAAAAAGCCAGGCACAGATCTGGATGCCGGTAATCCCAGTGCTGAGCAGGAGAGAGTCAGGAGAATTACTGGAGCTCCCTGGTCAGCCAGTCTAAGAAAAACATCCCACATTCCAGGTTCAGCAACAGACTCTGGATCAGGGAAATAAGGTGATAGAGGAGGGCACCTGGCATCTTGCCCTGCCCTCTGCATATCTGCACACATGGCTATACCACATGTGTACACACACACACACACACACACACACACACACACACACACACACCAAAATAACCACTACCTGCCTCTAAGTGCACAAACTCACAGTCCTGAATGCTGACATCCTGAAACCCGAAATTGCCAATGAAAAGGGATTATGCCTAAGGACTGGAATGTGGAGTTGTGGGAAAGAGCCTGGGCATTTTGACTGGGTGTATTGGTGAGATGTTTCCAGAGGCAAACGGTGTGTGAGCCTGAGTGGACTATGTGGGGTAGAGTCTTTTCCTGTAGCTGAATTTGTCTTTTGAAGATGCTTCCTGTGATCTGGGCTCTTCAGGCAACTGCATATGCAAAAGTGACCCTTTGCAGGTTCCGGTTTTTTTTTTGTTTGTTTGTTTGTTTGTTTTGACAGGGTCGTACCATGTAGCCTAGGCTGACTGTGATTTATGATCATCCCATCTCAGCCTCCCCCCAGAGCTAGGATTACAGGTTTGTTACCACAAAAGGCCCCACTGTAGTGCCTGAAGGATCTCAGCAAAAGATGAGGTTAGGCTGGGCGTGGTGGCGCCCAGCACTCGGGAGGCAGAGGTAGGAGGATCCCCCTGGGTTCAAGGCCACCCTGAGACTACATCGTGAATTCCAGATCAGCCTGGGCTAGAGTGAGACCCTACCTTGAAAACAAAAACAAAAAACCAAAACAAGAAAAACAAAACAAAAAAAATGAGGTTAGTCCTCAGTGCACTTCAGATAACCAAAGTCAATAAAGCTGGACGCCCACACTGACCAACCATAGTGATATTCATTTCATATATTTTACCTATTTCATTATGCACCTGGACCATCCATAACTGTCAAAGCTACAAATGTTGCCTTGGAGGATTTATGCTTGCAAATCTGTTACTTTCTATTGTACTGTGCAAAGTGGTCTATGTTTTGTTGTATTTTCATGTTTACCAAATAAATCCTATTTTAAACTGCAAATAAGACCTGGAGAAAGGGTTTAGCAGTTAAGGCGTGCTGCGGTCAGCTTTCTAGTTGCTGTGCAGAAAGAACCCGAGCAAAAGCGGCTTGTGGAGGAGTGGGTTTATTTGGCTAACGGACTCGAGGGGAGACTCCATCCTGGCAGGGAAAACGATGGCATGAGCAGAGGGGTGGACATCACCTCTGCCACAGCACTGGAAATAGCGGCAGGAAGGTGTGCCAAACACTGGCAAAGGGAAGCTGGCTTATAACCCCATAAGCCTGCCCCCAACAACACAGCTCCAGCAAGGTTGTAAAATCCAAACTGCCATCAGCTGAGGATCGATTACCCAGAACATATTCATTTGTTTGTGGGGGACACCTGGATCAAACCATGACAAGGCACTTGCCTGCAGAGCCTAACCTGGGTTTGATTTCCCAGTGCCCTCATAAAGCCAGATGCACAGAGTGGCACTTGCATCTGGATTAGGTTTGCAGAGGCTAGAGGTCCTGGCATGCCCATTCTTTCTCTCTCCTTGCAGATAAATAACTAAAAATATTTTTAAAATATAAGTAAATGTCATTAAATTTAAAAGTTCTTTCCAGAAAAAGAATATTTCTGAATCAGGGTCTCACTTTAGCCAGGCTGACTTAGAACTCACTCTGTAGCTCCAGGCTGACCTCAAACTCATGGTGATCCTCCTAAGGAGGATCAGCCTCCTGAGTGCTGGGATTAAAGGTGTGAGCCACCAGGCCCAGCTTCAGAATTATATTTTGAGATTTTAGTCATTATGTCATTTTGATCTTTCATAATTTCATTATTCAGGATTATGTTCCAAACCCATCTTTAATAGGAAAGACGGATTAGCTGTATCATGTACTAGTTAATTTAAAGGTAATCAACGAAAGTCAGAGGATACCTGCTAACGGAGAAGCCCAGCTGGTCATAACAGGTTGTGGAGGGATGACAGGAGGTGTTGACAGTTTTACCTGCCTTCCCAGGGTACACTAATGTGCCCCTCCACGTTTACATGACGCCATTCAAAAACCATTTAAGTAGTTACTGTGGAGATTATTGCCCACAGCACTTAACATACTTGGAAACATCATGTTTGGAATGTGTGGTCTGTCAAAAGTATTGCACTCCCTAGTTTTGTCCACTGGCTTAGGTAAAACCAAGCTGATGTGGGATAGATACAGGACCACGTCTGAGCACAGCAGTACTGAGAACACCAGCCCCAAAGCCAGCTTAGGGTTCAAACCTCAGTTGTTAGCTTATTAGCTGCTGACTTGTTCAGTTTGTTAAAACAGGAAGCCATTTCAGCACCTACCTCAAGGGTCCACATAAGGAGCACAGTCCCAGACGCCTCAGAATGACCCATCCAACAATAGCAAGATAATGCTAATCAACAAAAGTTTACAATGTTCTAGTATATTAGAAAAATACAAACAGCTGGAGAGATGGCTCAGTGGTTTAAAGGCACTTGCTTGAAAAATAAAAAAAACACATGACATTACTATTTAGCCCAATAAATAAAAAATACTTCAACCTGTAACAGGATAAAATTTATTATTAGGGCTGGAGAGATGGCTCAGCAGTTATGGCACTTGACTGTTCAGTTCCTCAGTATTCATGTGTGATGGCTTGATCCAGGTCTCCCCCACAAACATGCTCTGAATGCTTCATCCCCAGCTGATGGAGTTTTGGATTTGCAACCTTGTTGTAGGTGTTGTTGGGAATGGGATTATGGGGTTATAGCCAGCTTCCCCTTGCCAGCGTTTTCTGCCACTGTGGGAGGTGATGTCCACCCTCTGCTTATGTTGTCATTTGCCCTGCAATCTTGGAGTTTCCCCTCCAAGAGTCTGTAAACCCATTCCTTCAAAGGTGCTTTTTGGTTGGGTTCTTTGTCACAGCAAGGAGAAAGCTGACAACAACACCACGTAAAACCAGATGCACAAAGTGGCTCATACATCTGGAGTTCGTTTGCACTGGCTAGAGGCCCTGGCACACCCATTCTCTCTCTCCTTGCAAATAAATAAGTAAAAATAAAAACAAAAAAAAATGTATTAGTGAACCACACACACCCTTCATTCCGATTTGTTCATGCTAAGGCTCTCAGCCAGCCAGCAGGACAAGTCACCAAGTGCTTTCAGGTACATTAGCATCCCTCACCAAGAGCAGAGTCTATTGGAGGAGGGGGCTACATTTCGGGAGACATTATTTTTTCCTTTTTAAATTAATCCAGGGCTGGAGAGATGGCTCAGCGGGTAAGGTGCTTGCCTCCAGAGCCTAAGGATCCACGTTCAATTCTCCAGCACCCACATAAACCAGATGCACAGTGACGTGCACCCCCCGCCTCCCCTACACACTGTATCTCTCTGCTCTCAAATAAATAAAATAGTTTTAAAAAATTAATGCATCCACTTCACGCCTGCTGATTTTTAATCACATCTAGAAGGAGCACTGCAAACCAAGAATTCCCTAAATGGGACCAGTTTTTTTTTCTCACTACGCATGCGCGCTAAGCCAGGGGGCCGGCGGCACCCGGAAGGTCTCTCCGCCAAGGGGAAGGGTGGTCGCAGGGCCGAGCTCTGCGGGAGGGGGTCCCGAGATCCAGGAGCGTCCACTCGGCCAAGCGGGCCGCGCGGCACGGCCACGGCCACGCGCGAGCAGCCAGGACGCGGGGCCGCAGGCTCCGCGACGCCGCCTAGGCCTTCCCTGCCCGTGCCCGCTTGTCTCCCGGCTCCTGAGTGGCTGGAAGGCCGGGGTTAACCTTTGACCTCCTCGCTCTGCCCAATCCCAGGCCGGCTCTCATTCATGCGGCGCGGGCGGGCGGGCGCGCGACGCCGGTGGGATTCTCCAAGCCGCCGTGCGCCGTCGCCGCCGGCCGTGCGCGGGCAGCGGGCAGCGGGCGAGCGGGGGCTCTGCGCAGTCTCCGCAGGCGCCGCGCGGCGCAGGCTGCTCCGGGCATCCAGGTGGATGGAGTAACGTGACAGCGGGCACGAGGCGACGGCCAGCGCTCCAGCGAGCGAGCCAGCGAGCGGCAGGAAATGGCGGCGGCGGCGCCGGGCGGCACCGGGAGGCCTGGGCTGTGACGCGCGCGCCGGCCGGAGCGGGGGTTCCGATGGTTCTGGAAGGCCCGCGGCATCCCGTGCTGCAGGTGAGACGAGGCGGCCTCGGGCTTTGTGTCCCGAGCCGGGGGCGGCTCCTCCCCGGGCGCGCGGCCTGCGGGCGGGGTGGCGGCGCGGCCCGGGGCGTGCGGCCTGCGGCTCCCCGGCGTCCCCGCCCGGCGGGCTCCCCGCCGCCACCCGCACCCACGCGCGGGCTGTTGACAGGTCCCGAGCTGTCCACGCGGGCCGCCGTCCCCGAGGGCGCGGCTCAGCACGCGGACCCGGCGGAGGACACCTTCGGGGAGGACCAGGCCGGGGGACCCAGCGCGAGGCTAGAGCCCCTTCCTGCGAACGATTGTGTCTCCATTGGCAGGTGACCAGGGGTGGCCGAGGCCATCTTTCCTGCCCCTCCCCTCCCTTCCCCTCGGATGCTGCGATGGCCGCGTGCCTGGACCCCGAGAAGATGCCCCTCTCCAAGGGTTTGCAGCCTGGTCAGATAGATCCGTGCATTCTGGTTTAGATGGACGCAGCAGATCTACACACCTAGCCAAGTTGCACCGCCCTTGACTCTGCCCACAGGACGGACCCGAAAGGAGGAGCGGGGGTGGGTGGGGGGCGTCCTGGCCATTGCTTTTGTTAGCAGAACTGTGGTTCAAGGGATCTGGTACTGATCGATAAGCGCCCGGAGCTGGGGGTTCTTAAATAACCAGGATTTGCAAGCCTTACTTTGAGTCAGGTGTATACTTGAGAGTCCACGCTAGTTTTTCTCCATCCACCCAGAGTGCCACTGTCAATCAGGAGGAAAGGGTTCAGTGAAGAGCTCCGCACCTTGGGAAATGGATTGAAAAATGTGCTTTAAAATAGGTTACCTGAGTAGTACTGATCTAAACATTGACATTTCTAAGTAGAAACGTCCATTCTCACCAAGAGTTCAGATTATTGAAAGCTGAGTTCTGCACGAGCGTCCTAGCCAGTAGTCATTTAAAAAAATTATTATCAATATCTTTAAAAAAATGGAGCCTGGTGTGGTGGTGCACACCTTTAATCCCAGCACTTGGGAGGCAGAGGTAGGAGGATCGCCATGAGTTCGAGGCCACCCTGAGACTACATAGTGAATTCCATGTCAACCTGGGCTAGAGTGAGACCTTACCTCAAAAAAACAAAAATAAAAAACAAAAAAATATAAAGGATGCGGAATATTCTGTCTGTTTCATCAGGCAGTCTTCTTTAAAGCTGTCTGGTGTACCATCTATGTTTGCATAATACATGCTCATTAATATCATTGCCCCCCAAATCTCATGTTCTAGAACTGTACTTGTAATAGGGTCAGCCTGTTAGCAATGCAGTGTTAGTTTGTGGATTTACTTATGGCACTAAAATATGAAGTAATTTTAACAAGGGAATTAAAAAACCTTTTCTTACAATTACTTTAGGAGATTATTTTTACCTCCTGTGCATCCATCTCCTTGAGGTGGGTGGGTGGGTGGGTAGGCTTGTATAACCAGGTTGTTTTTCTGCTCTTAGTTTTATGGCTTCTGATGGTTTGATATAGCCCATCTGTCTCTCCCAGCCCATGTTGTATTGGGTTTTTATGTAGTTTTGGTTACATAGTAAGCCTTACTATGTAACTTAGGCTGGCCTTAAAGTCACATTCCTTCTTCCTCAGCCTCCTGAGTACTGGGATTACAGGCATGTGCCACCAGGCCACTGCTCCGAATTCTTAGGTAGTGATTTCTGTGGGGTTGCATAATAGGTAGTTCTGCTTTCTAAGGAGGATATGGTGTTGTGGTGTTTTCTACCACAGCCTGATAATGTAACGTGCCTGTTTGATTTGAGAAGGTAGATCTGGTGACATCTTGTCAGTTGTAACTTAAGCATGCTTACCTGTGGCACAGGTGAGGAGACCTTCATTAAAGCCTCATTATCATGTGCCAAGATGTGTCTTGTTCTTGTCATACATTCTCATTTAGTCCTCACCGTAGCATGGGATACAGTCCTTTGCAGACAGAAAATGAGACTCGGTGCTTCCTGCCTGGGCATGTGAATCTGCATGCAGCAGAGCTAGCGCCCCAGCATGCTCTTGCATTCTGCTGCTGCTGTAGGCAAGCTCTAATGTGCAGTGACTCTGTTATTCTCATGGAGTGAATGAGCAGAGCTCTGTCAAACCTTGAGCGCTCAGATGACCTCGGCTTATTTAAAGATTTCCGATTGATTTTCAAGTGTGATCAGATCAGCATAGCTGTCAATGTGCAGTGCAGTGCGTCTGCATTAAGTACGTTCACTGTGTTTTGCAGTCATCACCACTGTCCATTGCCAGGCATTCATCTACCTTAACTGCAACTTTTCACCTGCGTAAACACTAACTCTACCATCCCCCATTCCCTAGGCAGTGCCCTTCTGCTCTCCTTCCCTGGGAACCCCATGGTCGTAGTGGCATCATTCCATGTTCTTCAGCCAGTACAGGGCTCAGCTTGTAGCATCTGTCGCTCTCCTTTCAGGACTGACCTATACTCCATTGTATACAGATGGCTGGTCCATAGCTTGCAATGCTTTAAGTAAAACAGGTTCAGCTTTAAGATGCTGTGAGAACACTACATGTTCAGTAGAAACTACTTCAGGTTTTGAATTGTGGTCTTTTCCTGGGCTAATATGTCCCACACGATCCGATCCTGAGGGGTGTACTTTGTGGCTAAGCTGGGAGGTCTGGCAGCATAGATATATAAGCACTTCTATCTGGAGTGTTTACTTACAGGGCCAAGCAGCTGACTATGCATGCCCCATTCTCTTTACTTGTGTGCATGTGTGCGCGCGCGTGCGTGCACGTGGGCATGAAGGCCAGAGGAGAGCTTCAGGTACTCATTCACTTATTCTCATCTGCATGTTTCCGTGAGACACCTTAATTGCTGAAACATCTCTCCAGACCCAGAGCTGCTGTTTTTTGGTCAGCAAGCCCCAGTGTTTGGGGAGGGAGGAAGAGAGAGGGGGGGAGGGGAAGGTGAGAGAGAGAGAGAGAGAGAGAGAGAGAGAGGGAGAGAGAGAGGGAGAGAGAGAGAGAGAGAGAGAGAGAGAGAGAGAGAGAGAGAGAGAGAGAGAGAGAGAGAGAGAGAGAACAAACATGTGGGCACCAGAACCTCTTGCTGCTGCAAACATATGTGAGCTGCATGTGCCGCATGTGCTGCTTTGAGCATCTGACTTGATGTGGGTTCTGGGGAATTGAATCTAGGCCAGCCGGCTTTGCAAGCATCTCCCCAGTCCTTTAAATCTTTTACATGGCTTCTGAGTAGTGGAACTCCAGTGGTCTCAGCTCCCCCAGAGTGCTTCAGTGGCGAGTGCTCTTAACTGCTGAGCCATCTCCCCAGCCTTGCTTTCATCTTTTGATTGCTCTGAACAGTGTTGTAGTGAGCATAGGTACACAAATGCCCATTCTAGTTCCTGCTTTCCTTCTTTTGGGCATGTGTCCCAAAGTGGTCAGGTTGTTTTCTTCCTTTATTTAATTGTGGTTTTTAGAAAAATTTTATTCATTAGAGGGCACAGGAATGGGCACACCAGGCCATCTTGCCATTGCAGACAAACTCCAACTGTATGTGCCACTTTGTGTGTCTGTCTTTACATGGGTGATAGGGAATTGAACCCCGACTGATAGGCTTTGCAAGCAAGTGTCTTTAACTGCTGAGCCATCTCTTCAGTCCCAAGTGGTTTTCTTGGTCATCTAAACACTAGACTCAGGATTCTTCCAGACTCTTAATCTCCTGCCGACAGTTCCTCTGTGTCAGTAAGATTATAGTCTTCTTGAAGCCCAGGAATTACTCATTTTTAGGTCTGGTTCCTGTCAAAACATGCAAGTAGGGATTCCAATCACTGAATTAATTCTGAGGGTCAGGAGAATGATGCACAGCAGGAAGGAGGGAGGGAGGTGCTGGTAAGGTCTCTTCTTAGCCTGTGTAAATAGGAAGTAGAGCCAGGTGATTTATTCTGTTTACCTTGGGCTCTGCATTGTGAGCACTGGAGAGTTTAGCTCATCCTGAAAGCCAACAGATGCCTGTGTATTATACTGGCTTTTACTGACAGGTTTCTTTGGAATATTTTTTTTCCATTAAGCACTAAACAGCTTCCTAAAGTACGGTATTCTATTGAGGCAACATTGTTTCCTTAGGATTCCATCTCTTTAGTCTATTGGGCTTGGACCTTTTAGCACTAATTTTGTGATTCTTGATGTTTACCAGGAATTTCTGCTAAACAGACTTTAGTTTTAGAACATTTTAAGCAGTTTTAAAAATTATAATCTATTCTAGGCCAGGCTGATCTGGAATTCACTAAACCAAAAAAAAAATTATAATCTATTTACCCTGAGACAGGATTTAGTGCTTACAATAGGAAGGTATTTCAGAGCACTGGCAATAATGGTGAAGGTTGTACAACGGGGATCGCATTTGGAGGGAGAGAATTAGGGGAGGTCCTTCAAGTAAGGACAACTTCATGGCCTGCATACAACTAAAAATTTTTTTTTATTGTCCATAATGAGTTACATTATTTAATGGGTGAACAATGAGTTGTTACCCCCAGTTCCCCAATGCCCCTCTTCCCCATCCCCAATCAGCTGGATATCCTCCTCCATGGGCCGTCTAGGTCAGTCCTTGGGACAGGGGACCATGGAGAGCCTAGGAGTCAGCCTGGTTATGCCGGCCCTAGTATGTTGTTACTGAGGGGGGGGGCCATGTCTCTGGATACTCTCACCCACCAAGGCTCTCACAATCTTTCCGCCCCCTCTTCCACTCAGTTCCCTGAGTCGTGGTGGGTTTTGATCTTAGTATATTTTTAGTTTGCAAAGTTGAAGAGGAGCTAGGACTAATCTTGGTAAGCTCCCATTGCTTAGTGCCAGGAAGCATGCCCACTAGGCACACAGATATTTCTTCTGTATGGATAGTAACTAATGGCTTGGATTCCTATACAAAGTGATGTTCACAATGTGTGGAGAAACCACTGCACACTTAACAGATGATAGGGAAGCACTTTGCACTTGCCTTACGGAGAAACCACAAAAAGCATGAAGTGTAATAGAAAAGCTTCAGTAAGATGAATGAGAATGGCTCTCAGATTTCATTCACTGCACTTGAAGTGTCACTTGCTTCACTCAGGCCTTGACTGATGCCACATGGTAGCTCATTGAGGAATGAATTCCTGTGGACAGTAGAGGCAGTCTGGATTTCCAAATAGTAATTTTTTTTGCTCCTCTTCAGGAGTGTGTATTTCTGAAAAGTGGAAATGCTGGTGTGACAGTACTTAGCTGGTAAATGAAAGAATTCAGAGAGAAAAAGCATTGTGTTTGAGGTGTAAAGAAATCGAAGGTTTTGATCTAAAATGTTGATAGTCCTAACTTAACATTCAGTTATACACTATCACTAAGAGATCATTGCTTGAGATGTCACCGTGACTGTTATTAGAAATAAGGCATGATATGCTTCAGTTTGGCTACCGGGTTTTGATTTTGATTTTGACTTCTGAGGCACATAGTGACATTAAATGCATTTCGCGCTGTAAGGGTTTAGAGAATGGTAAGAATTAAGTACTTCATACATAGCTGCTGCCCACCACAGTGCCTCACCTAAAAGAGGTCCAAGTTTTGCCGAGTAAAAAAAAAAAAAAAAAACACTTTATAACAGTTTGAAATGTTCAGAAGGTAACCATAATACTGTGGTTAGTATTACAGCTTTGAAAACCTTTCTCATCTGGTTTTGGACAAACCATACCTTGTGGTGTTTTTTCATGTGTGAGATCTGCAGACTGGGGTAGTGTCAAGAATCTTGGGAGAAAGTTGCTAGAACCTGTGGAGCTAGACTGGCTTTAGAGACACTTAAATTGTTGAAACAGGTAACCCTGATTTTATTGAAGTAACAACTCCGTGTATGTAGTAAAGATTTAAAAACATTTTAAAATCCTGTTGAGGATTAGAAAGCAAGCAGTTCAGAATTTCAAGATAAAATAATAGGAGCAGAATGTTAGTGTAATATGAGGTCCTGGGTTCGATACCCAGCATTACTGAAAGTAGACCTTTGAGATTCAGGAAAATTCTTTGAGATGTTTGAGATCCCAGGAATACTGTCTTCCTCTTGAGTTTGTGAGGAAACAACTCACAGGCCAATTCTGGATTAATATTTGTGTTTGATAACATTTAGGTAATACCATTTTTCTTTAAGTGCTTTAGAGAATATTTTACTATATTCTTAATGTGATTAGATTATACCAAGACTCCCTAAATTACTAATATTGAAATGCAAACCCAGTTGTGTGATGGAAGATGGAAAGAAAATGGAGTGCAAGACCCGTTTTCTATGAGTGTGTCCACCTGTGCTGGCTTAGCTGGGCTTGTGTAACAGATGCCAAGTGTAGTAGTGCCTTAGATGTCTCCATCTTGCTACATAACCACCATTATGTGATGCCGAGGAAATGAACTACCCATACTTCAAACAAGATAAGCTTTTTATATGTGCTTTGCACTTGATGCAGACTCATAGTTCTTAGACTTTGGAGACTCCTGCTAAGATGGAAGCTATGAATCTTAGCCCCAGAAAAATATGCGTGTCCATGCACATAATTTTACTCAAGATTATAGTAATAGGCAAGTCCATCTGTAGACATTTGATTTAGGCTATGGCTGTTCATATACAAGAAATAGCTTAATTTAGTAACAAGATTTTGACTATCTCAGGAGCAGATGTGATGGATGGAATGGAACCAACAGTGTGAAATAAGCTATGATTAAGCAACCTGTTGGTAATGCGCTTGCACCACGAGCATCAGGGCCTCAGTTCAATTCCTAGAGCCCCTCATCCCAGCACTGGGGAGGGGAAGACAGGTGGATCCTTGGAGCTGGCTGGCCAATCAGTCTAACCTAATTAGGCATGAATGATAATTCCACCTATGTTCAAGTTGGGCATGGTGACACATGCCTATACTCAGCAAGAGTATTACATGTTTGAGGCCAGCCTGGCATTCATAGTGAAATCCTGTCTCAAAACAAACAGCACACTCCAGTAGCTTTATATCCAATGGGCTTGATTTATCATTAGGGCCAAGTTGCTCTAAACTTTCTCAACTTGTTTTAATTTTCTCACAGTACGGAGTTCTCCAAATATCTTATAGTCAAGTCATCTTTGAAATGCGTGTGATGTATTATAAGTATGTAAGAAATATATATATATATATGTATATATATGTGGATATATATATATATAATAAATCACTCTTAATGCATACATGCATGCAAGTTTGCCTTGGCTAGCCACCAAATACTCTCACAAAATGCTTACCTGAGCTGTCTATAGGACACGAAGAAGTCAAACAGCATTGTAGTTGCTATAATTTGAATTTCCCTAGTTTATTTTTCTCTGCTGTGAGCCCCTTCGTTTTACTGACCTGTGAAAGTAGGGCTTTACCCCCTAAGTTCACAACATTAAAGCAGCCTTAATACTCACCCACCACGACTCAGGGAACTGAGCGGAAGAGGGGGGCGGAAAAATTGTGAGAGCTGTGGTAGAGAAGACTACCCAGAGGCATGGCACCCCTCAGTAACAACACACTTGGGCCAGGAGAACTGGGCTATCCATGGTCCCCTGCCACAAGGACTGATCCAGACGGCCCATGGAGGAGGAGGATATCCAGCTGATGGGGATGGGGATGGGGGGCATTGGGGAATTGAGGATAACAACTTATTGTTGGCCCACTAAATAATGTAACTCATTATGGACAATAAATATATATTTAAAAAAAAAAAAGAAAGTAGGGCTTTAGCTAGAAGTACTCCTGGAGACTCAGCACAGGGTTGTGCACTGCATTTGGTTGTCTGCCTCTTCCTCCTCTTAATCTGGAAGATTCTCAACATTTGCCTTTTCTGATCCTGACTTTTTAGGAGAATGCAAGTCAGTTTTTCAAAATAAATCTCAGATTTGGTTTTGTTTCCTCATGATTAGGGTCAGGTTTTGTATTTTTGGCAGGAAAACTTCACAAGATACATGCCAGAGCATCGCGGTATCATTTCAGACTCAGATCAGTTTGCACTAATGTAGGGGTGATGTTTTAGTGTCCAGAAGCTACTGAGGAGGACTAGAATGGGTGTAGCTGGATGAGGTCAAAGTTAACTGTATAGAATGATAGCTTCCTGGCAATCATTTCCTTTTTCTTTTCCTTTCCTTTTTTTCTTTTTCTTTTGAGGCAGCGTTTCACTCTCATTCAGGTTGACCTGAAACTTATTCTGTAGGCTGGGCTGGCCTCGAACTCACGGTGGTCCTCCCTCAGCCTTCCCAATGCTGGGATGAAAGTGTGCACTGCCCTGCCTGGCAGTAGCTCTCTAGCTTTGACAGTTTCTAGCTAGCCTTTCTTTGGGCTTGGGTGCTAAGAATGGAGACATAACTTGTTGAAGTAATTTGGGGTTGTTGTAAGTCTTTTGAAAGTAGAAGATATCTAAATTGAGTTTTGCATTTTAACTTAATAGATGTTAATTTAAGGTTAGAGCAAGATTTTTTTTTCTTCTTGCCCAGGTGGGCCTTGAACTTACTGTTTTCCTGCCTCACAGCCTCCCTAGTGCTGCCTCCTGAGTGCTGGGATGACAGGCATACGTACACCATTTCCCCTGCTGGAGGCAGGAAGTGTATTCTCAACAGTGACAATGGATTAGTGAATAATTAATTGCTCACTACAATCAAAATAGTGCCCCATTAAGAATTTACAGTAAGGTACTAATCAGATCAAATCACGAAGTATGCCAGCTAATGGTGAAGTGTGAGGTTGTCTTCCTTTTCAGAGATCTTAACAACCTTTTGGGAGACATGGAGTAGTTGCTATAACTACATCTTGATCTGGGTGATGTAGATAGCCTATGTATGGAATCAGGTGGTAGAGATTTATAGGGAAAGATTGGGCATGGCTGCATGAGTGGTGGGCACCAGAGAGCAGTGGTCATTTGAGATTGTCCATGAGGAGTGCAAGTGACGAGGTGTTTTTACCCTTGCCTGGAACTTGTGATGCTTACATTCCTGCATCCTCATATCCATTGACTACACTCTGAGCATTTAGCTTGCCCTCTCTCTAGTATGTAAGTACGTGTGCTATATATTTATGTTATATATTGTCTTAGCCCATGCGCCTAGCTGCAGTAGAGGGCCCCAGGCATTCTCAGGTCTCAGCACGCACTTGTATGGGGGGCATGTGCATCTGCACACATGCATGTGCCCCACATGTACACACCCACATGCGTGCGCTCATGTGCCCATACCAATAAAGGTCTACTTTTTCTTTTCTTTTCTTTTCTTTCTTTTTTTTTTTTTTTTTTTTTTGGTTTTTTTTTCGAGGTAGGATCTCAGCCCAGGCTGACCTGGAATTCACTATGTGGTCTCAGGTTGGCCTTGAACTCATGGTGATGGGTGCTGGGATTAAAGGCATATGCCCGGCAGGTCTACTTTTTCATTTGATGTCATAATTGCATATTTTTGCTTGCTATAAACTCATTTGTAATGGCTGACTTGAGTTGCTTCTTGAAAACCAAATCATGGTTTGTCAGAATATTATTTATTCCCTTTTACTCATTCTTAGACATGCAGATAGAGGCGAGGTGCATTGCTTTGATGTTATATAATGCAACGTGGAGGGAGGGAGTGCTTCCTTAATGCTTAAGTATTTTTGTGGCAATGTTGTAGGCTAGATTAATATGCAAGAATTTTAAATTATGACAGATCTGATAAGCTGAAGTAAAAACAAATGTTCCTCTGTTATGTCTAACAATATGAAGATAATAGTGCTTAAATTCATGTAATTATCCCATTTCCTTCCTCATTAGCCTCTCAGTCTTGAATTTGGGCTTAATTTTCTTTATGATATATATTCATTGAGCAATAGTTGTAAGTCTTTGATGTGTTTATATGACACAGTGGTGTGGTGGCTGTTCCTTGTCCTGTTTGTTGTGACACTTGCCTGTCTGGTTGTATTTCTTGAGCAGCTAGGCAGCTTTTTATAGTCAAAGAATTCATTGAAAAGTATTTCCAGTGATGTCTAGCTAGGTGGCATTTAGCCAGTAAGTAGCATGTACTTACATTTATTATGGGTTGCTTTTTTGGGTGAAGGTGGTTTTAAAAAGAACTTGTAGATACAAAACTGCTTAATTTTACTTTAAATTATGCACCATATTTTCTGATTTTGTTTGACTTTCATCATAATGTAAATTCCTATTGGCCAAGTAATTGGAAATATAGAAGAGAAAACCTTTTTTTTTTTTTTTTTGGTCTTCTATACTCTTGGATTTTATTCCTGGAGTTTTCAAGTTAAACTGACAAAAGACAGATTAACAGAAAAAAAGGCTTAAAATTATATTGCTCTTAATATTTTAAGTGCACCTTGCTGCAGAGCAAAGAAATGAAACTCCAAAGAAATGTTTTGGCTCAGAAGTTTATGCACTATTATACTAAATTCAGTAAGTTGTGAAATAAATAACAGAGGAAAGCAAGTTTGGTTTTCAGTGCTAGCAAAGTGTAGAAAGGTGTTGAGGAAGTATGTAGAGGGAACTTGTGGTAGATAAGGGGTTATTTAATAAGGTTTGCTTGTGCAGACTAATCTTGAGAATGGTCTGTATGCTATCACTAGTATTGATCTCCTTCTCATATAGGCTGGGAAACTTAATGCCTTTGATTTTGGTAGAACCAGGAGAGGTAGAGAACTTTTCCTGGATCTGTTGATCTTTAATTACTTTCAGTTCAAAATAGTCACTGTGCCAGAGTTTAAGATAGTGTGTTATGATCTCCTTTAGGAGTTTGTGTTTTATCCATGTCAGTTTGGCTAAAGATATTATGTAAATTCTTGCATGCTTTAAGTTGTATATGAGATTGTATTTTCTATGCTGAATCTGAAGATTGATTCCAATTTAAGTTTTTCTCTTAGGATTTCTTACTATATTTCTAACATGGTTCTAGATAGAGGTGGTAGTGTGGTTTCTTACACCTCCATTCACCGAGCGTATTTCCATGATTCCACACACTTTATTTTGTCTTTATCAAGGTTAAGATCTCCTTTAATTCTCATTCTAGGCAAATGTTGGCAAGCATGGAAACAACCTTCCTTAGCAGGGAAGTGGAGTCTTGATGTACATGTATCTTGATCCTTCCTGACACTGAATCCCTTGCTGACATTCAGATAGATTTTTTATTGTTGTTTTCTAGATAGGGTCTCACTCTAGCCCAGGCTGAGCTGGAACTCACTTTGAAGTTTCAGGCTGGCCTCAAACTCACAGCAGTCCTCCTACCTCTGCCCCCCAGGTGCTGGGATTAAAGGGGTGCACCACCATACCCGGCTCCCATAGATTTTCAGTGAAAGACATGGAAACAGAAAAAGGACTGCTTTCTATCTTGCTGGCAGTCTCCTTGTCTCCTGTGAGGAGTGACCTTACCCTCGTAGAGGCCAGAGCAGCCTGACTTGGGACATGACTGAGGACTGCTGAAACTTTTTGTCTAAGTAATTTAGAAAAGGGAGGGAAGGAGGTACCAGCTGTTAACCTCTGTGGGCCCTTTGGTTTTATGGGTTCATTATTAATGTAGCAGAGTGCCTACTTCGTGCCATCTTTATTTTAAACTTTCTTTCCTCAGTGTTGTTGGAGAGCATGTTTTCGGGTTTCTCTAGTTCTTTGGTTTCAAGAAATGGAACTTTGTTATTTGGCATGAACATTACTTGACAATTGGGCTGTGTTTAAGCATTTTTAAAGCCAATGTTGGAGAAATGATAATTAAAAAAAAAAATCTTACTACCCAGAAACTCTCTATACAAAGGTTTAAGAGAAAGAAAAGTTTTATTATTGAATAGCACTAAACTAGACTGTGGTATACACTGTGGTAAAGACAGAAATGATACTTATATAGCTAAATGGTATCTATAAATCCAAACTCAGAAACTATGAAAGTAAAAGGCACCTTTATATAGTCTTAAGAATTGCAATTTGTGAAACAGCTCTGAATCCATGTTTTCAGGAAAGCAGGGACAGTGGAAGCTTATATTGAACAAACTTGATTTATTACAAGGCAGTAAATAAACTTTTGTGGGGAAGTTTTTGTTGGAGTTGAGAACAGGTGCTGTATAATAAGACCTATGCGAACAATAGAAAACAATGAGAGTAATGTATCTACTTAGTCACAGTATCCATAAAAACAAGAGTCATGTGGCTTCTTGCTACATGTCTTGTGTCACAATGTAGTTACCTGTTCTAGTGGCATGAAGTCAGCAGGTGACCCGAGTTCCCTTGCCTGGCAGCAGCAGTAGAAGTCTTTCCTGACAGCTGTCCAGCTTTCTCTCCCTGGCTTGCTTGCTCTCTCTTTCTCCCCTCCCTCCCTCCCTCCCTCCCTCCCTCCCTCCCTCTCTCCCTGCTGAGTGTGTGCATGTGTGTACAGATGCTGCACTCTGCACACACATGGAAAAGTCAGGGGGTCCACTGTTCTTACTTCCTTGAGTTGGAGCCTCTCACTGAACCTGGAGCTCACTGATTCACTGTAGTGCTTAAGTGTGTCTAAAGCCCTGTATTACTGGGGGAAATAGAATTTAATGTCAAGAGTTCTCCCTTGTATTTAATTGAATTGTATGAACAAGGTTTTAAAAAATGTATTAAAGCATAATACTAATTTTAACAGACAACTCTTTCAGAGATGTACTGTTTTTTTCTAGTAGGTTATTTGATGAAAGATATTCTGATAAGTTAAATATGAAAATTTTGTCAAGTTGCAAATTTGTTAGTCAATTTCTTAATGCTGGTTTTTAAAAATGAGTTATCTCTTCTAAAATACTCTTTCTGATTGCTTTTAGGTTGCCTAGGGTATGAATTAATACAGACTTGGAAACTCTGAAAGAACTTAGAATCAGCATTTTGAGGTAAATATGTATAAAGTAGTATTAAGGTAGACCCAATCTGATTTGTTAACATTTAAAAAAAAGTGCAAAATGAAAGCTTACTCCCCCTTCCCCCCATGATGCTTGGAAAGACCAAAAGTAGATGAAGGAAGACCCCACTGTTTGTGGGCCTGGGCATCTGAGCTGCAGCCTGGTGCTACAGTGACTATTCAGTGCTTGCTGAGTCAGCTAAGCTTGCCATACCAATTCTTGGTTTTCAGTCATAATAGCATTTAGGAGAGGCACTCTAAGTTTAAATTTCTCCCCAGTACTAGGATTCACTATGTTCTTGAAATAAGTCTAGAAAAGAGCTGAGCGAGCATATTTACTGTTTTGAGTTTTTGTTTTTAATTTCATCTGTCGAATTGGAATTGTTATTGGGTTTCATAAATGTGTTCAAGACTTATTACAGGTTATTTGGATTTCTCAGTCAGGAACCTCTTCTAGTGGCCCTTTTTCTTTTATATGTGTGCATTTAGGATGATTTTTTTTTTCTGGAGTTTTCAAACTGATATTTAAAGTTTGAGTTCCTGTTTTTATTTTGAAATCTTTTTGCGATCTTTCCTGTAGCTTTTCACTTCCTAGTCTCTGGAAGTTAGGGGTGCAAGTGCTGCAGCTCGTTTTCTGGTGCTTTGTTTTAGTGTGATACTTGGTACCCTAAGAGAACCCACCTGTCTTTATTTAAAAGTGGATACAAAATAATGGCTTTTTATCCAGTTGTTCATTTCAGCAGGACTCATGTGCATGTTCTATTCACAGATATCTTATACTTGAATATTTCTGCATTTATTTTAGAGCAGAAGCTTGGGTATGCTGTGACTTTCCAATAAACTATCACAATGTCAAAATGCAGTTCAGACAACAGCAGCACAGAGATCGCAGGCATTAAGACGGTAAATCTGTGATTTATCCTGTGTGGAAAGAGGAAAAGGGTTTATTCTCATGTTTGATTATTTTCTGGGGTTTTTGTTGTTTGTTTATTTTTGTGGTGCTAGATCAAACCAAGGTCTTGTCCATGTAATCAAAGGCTTTGTCACTGAGTTATAAGCCCAGTTCTACTTGACTGTTTCTAAGTGAATGATACATAAAAGCTGGGAAACAGCTTCGTTGATTTCATGAGTGAACATTCTGCACTTGAAAAACAGTCCTGTGGAGTTATTTTGGCTCTGACAGAGAAGTTAGTGCTTGCTCATCTACAAAACATGGAACTGTTGCTACCAGCAGGGTGTCACTACCTTTGACCAAAGCCAAGTAAAAACAGAATCTTCAACATGCCAAAGAAAGTACAAAGTGTCAGTTTTTAGCATTTTCTGTTTTCATATTGTTACATTACCTTTGATTTCTTAAATTTTGGGTTTGCTTTCCCCAGAGAGAAGTACATTTCTGGGGCCAGCCACTCTAAATAAAATGAGTGAAAATGAATGGAAATATTATGATCTTATGGCAAATATAAGTGGAAGGGTTCATTGCTGTTCTCCTTTTCCTCATAAAATCTCCACCTGCCTGTGAAGAATGGTGGGGGTGAGGTAAATGTGCATTTCCAAATCAAATACAAAGGCATATGAACTAACCATGAGTGTGTCTGTACGCTGTAGTGTGGCTGCTGTCCATGTAGCTGTAACTCAGTTTTACTTAAAGTACACCGACCATTACAGCAACAGAGAGCATGGGACCCATGGTGTGTTTTCATGGAGCCTGTGTTTCTGTGAAAGAATAATGTATGTATGCGTGTCTCTGTGGCTGTATCTGAAATGACAGAAATTGTGAACAGCAAATAGGAGCTGTTCATGTCACTCAGGTAATGTTCCTCCCCTTCCCGCAAATCTGGCTGCCGTAGCTGTGGTTCAGTGTGATGGGGTGATGGGTGACAGGTTGAAAACAGAATGTCCAGCTCTTCTGCGCAAGGAAATCTTAGTGTACTCTATCATTTTAAAGCAAGAGCAGAGATTTTTAAAAATGATCTGAATATGAGATGCTTTAGAATTACAGGTGTACGCTTTAGTTTGTGGATCATAGGTGGGTATTCCTAGTTTGCACAGAGGAACTATCTGAGTTGTGGCCCACACAGGGCTTTCGTATAGGCCAAAGCACATGTAGGTGTTCATGTAGGGAGTACTGGGCATTTAGCCAGCTGAGCTTGCACTTCAGTTGTAGGAGTGGTGATGAAGCAGAAACAGCATGGTAAACTGGGTGAATGAAGGTGTCAGGGACAGTACTGTTTGCAATGTCCTTTGAGACCAAAGATCACAAAGGAACATACATTGCTTTCCTATTTTAATACCAAGTTTTTTCCCCCACTAATTCCTTTCTAATAGTTTATATTATTGCTTGCACAGCTGACAGGATCCCTGTCTTCTAACAGTTACATGTTTATTTCTAAATTGCCATATTTGACATTTCCTTTTATAACCTAATGCACCATTTCCCTTTACTCAGAGTCTACATGCAGGTAAATGTATAGTTTTATTTGTTATTTTCTTCACAGATTGATTCTTTGTTAAAAAATAAATTTTTATTTGCAAGCAAAGAGAGAGGGAGAGAGAGAGAATGGGCACACTAGGGCTTCTAGCCACTGCAAACAAACTCCAGACGCATGGGCCACTTTGTGCATCTGGCTTTATGTGGGTACTGGGGAATCGAACCCAGGTTCTTAGGCTTTGTAGGACCTTAACCACTGAGCAATCTCTCCAGCCCACAGATTGATTCTTAGAAGGCAGCTACCTATCCTTTCCCCTTTAAGTTGTTGGATGAGATGGGGAAAGTTATGTGAAATGTTTTTTGAAGGAAAAGAAAATGATTTCTGTGTTTTGAGGCACCAGGAACATAGACTGAGTAGTATGTTGACTTGTATTTTCTCCTTTCTCCGACTCTTTTTCTCTGATGGTTTGTAGGAGCAGGATTGTCACATATGAGTGAAGCTGGTATCTTGAGAGGATCCTGGGCATGAGGAACAGTGGGGATTGAAGGCTATTTTCCCACTAGAATTCGGTCTCCTTTGTTTGTCTTGGACTAGCTGCCCTGACTGGCCTGTTTTCCTTGTGTCCTTCCTGTCCTGTCAAATAAGACTTAACTTCCTTCCCCATTCACTGCAGAAAGAAATCTGTCCAGATTTTCCCCCAATTAATTTTTGGGAGCAAACATTTGCCCAATCTGTTGCAGCTTTTTAAAAAAAATTGCTAATAGTGGAAAGTAAAAAAGTACTCATAAAGATCAATGAGGAGAAAATGTCTCAGTGTCAAAAGTTGTAGAAACTTCTATATGAAAGTCCTGGGTTCTTGTGTAAGTAGTGCTAGACTCTGGAGTCTTCTCTGTCAACAGCTCTTTAGTGTTCCTGTGACCTGGCTGCAGGGCTTCTCTTCATCTGGCTTTCCTTTTTTCTTTCCCCTCCCTTCCCTTTCTTTCTTTTTTATTTGTTTCTGTTATCTTTCTTTTTCTCTTTCTCTGTCTCTCTCTGTCTCTCTCTCTCTTCCTCTCTCTCCCTATCTAGATCTTTTGGGGAAGTGATAATAGTGATTTAGAGTGGCAATTTTTTATGGGTTGCAGAAAATTCCACTTGTGTTAGCTTGGGCAGGAAGCTATGTCATTATTAGTTCATGTCATTTGCAAAGCTGCTGTTAGGCTGGGCTTGGGGTTGGCTCATCTACCAGTTCAGTGATGTTACCCAGGACCCAGTTTTGTTTGTTTGTTTATTTATTTATTTTGGTGTTGGATGGGCTGACTCTATACTAAGACTGTGACTTTTTCATGGCCTTGGTCCTGATATTTCCTGAACCATGTTCATAGAGAAGAGTTTCTTATCCACCATGTGAGAGTCCTATCCAGTTCCTCTGGTTTAGGTCTAAGTGACTGGCAGACAGCAAAAAATAAGTGTGATCCTTGGCAGCTTCAGTGAGCTGCTATGGTGCTGAGAGTACTTGGAGTTGGGCAGTGTTGTTACTTGTAGGAGGAATATGACGCAGATGCTTGAGAAATAGCCATAGGGTCAGAGCTGGGATTGTGCTTACTGACTATGAAGCTCTAAAGGGACCCAGTACTACCCCTGTGAATGAGTTCAGAGCTCACTCTAAATGAGCTCATACTAGATGTTGGTTGTACTTTTAGTCACAATTCATGGTCCTGAGACAGTGAGCTATGCCTGCCAACACACATGTGCTGTCTCACACAGAAATATATTCTGAAAGGAAAGAGAGGACTTACTGTTGCAAGGATTGAACAGGACAGGAAATATGTGTTGGTCCATTCATTTAGCCCCATTTGCTTATTTTTGGTCTGTCTCTGTCTGCATGTAGATTATTACTGACTTCCATGTATCATGGTCCTTTACCTAGCAAATGCTTCCTAAGAATTTGCATATTCTCGGGCACAAGCACAGCAGAGTTAACAATTTTAGGGAATTTTAACTTTGCTTTATCTATAGTTTTATAAACTTTTTCAATAATGTCCTGTATGAAGGAGATCAGTATTAAAACTATTTTTTTTTTATTACAAGGCCAGGCAACCCTCACTTGTTACCTCCTAGGTCAGATATTCTTAAATAGATAAAGGGAGGACAGCAATGTATTTTCTCCCCATAATAGTTTTATAATATATCTTTATTTTTGGTAAGCAATGAGTTTGTAAATTTTAATTATTAAAAACTTTATTAAAATTTACATAATTAGGGCTGGAGAGATGACTTATTGGATGATAATAGTGATTTAGAGTGGCAATTGTTCATGGGTTGCAGAAAGCCTGGCAACACAAATTTGATTCCCCAGTACCCATGTCAAGCCAGATGCACAAAGTGGTGCATGCATCTGGAGTCTGTGGCTGGCAGCCCTGGTATGCCCATTCTCTCTGTCTCTTCTGTCTCTCTCTGCTCGCAAATAAATAAATAGAAATAAATTTTAAAACTGACATAATCCCTTCCTACAATATTCTTTGTCCCCACTCTTCCTTCACTCCTTAACTGAATCCCCTCTTCTTTCCAACTATTATTTTGATGTCCTTTTTGTGTATATGCCCAACTTCATCATCCACGATAGCATGTTGATGGGCCCAATATACGCAGGTTCTGTACAGGTAATGGTGTCTGTGAGATCATGAATTCAGTAACCACTTTGTCTGGATCACTTTTCGCAGCACTTGAACAAGTTTTGAGTTTCCCCAGCAGTCACAGCCATCTGAAAAGACAAACTTCTCTAACCAGAAGTGAGAGCAATGCTAATATATTGGTGTTTAAAGGGCATTTTAGTGGGCATAATATATCCATTTTGCCAAACAACAGTAGTAGTTTCTCCATAGAGCTTATGACTTTCCCAGCTATAGGCTTTTGATTAGATTTTCAATGGCAGCCATGAATT